>BMAW01002315.1:62452-72836 GCA_019974015.1 Nephila pilipes | reverse complement strand
AAGCATATTGAAAAATATTAATTGAAATATATTGAGTTAAGCATATTAAAAAATTTACTACTCTCATAAGTGATGACAAAACATGATATTAACTCTGAAACGGTTACTAACAGAAAAGATATGCCCTGCTATTGTCCCAACATTGCACGAAAACAGTATAAAAACATTAAAATCAAACGGTTTAAGAATAATTTTTATTAACAGTTAATAATTTCATTCAACAAATCTTAAAAAAGCGTTTTAAAAAGTTTAAAATTTATCTTAAGACGAATTAAATCTCATGTATTTTATGCATTAAATTGGGCTAACAATATTTTTATTGACAGAAATCGAATAATTTTTAAATGAAATTGTTTTCGTTTACAAAAATTGTAGTTCATGTTGCAAACATGCATAATGATAGTGATTCATTTGGTAAGTAATTCTTGAAACTTAAAGCTTTGGTGTGAATTAACGTCATTCTAGATTAGTGTGGTCGTGGTAGCCTAGTGGTTATTGTCGCGGAATCGTTGCCGGTGGTTTTTATGGAGTCATGGGTTTGAGCCCTGTTGGCACTAAGGACCCGCCTTGTATATGGGGCTGATGCACGTTAAATATGTCGAAGCCTAGTCTTCCCTATGGCACGCTGTGGAAGTGCCTGTTCACGCGTTGTTCTTGTCACTTGACCGAGGTTCAAAGTTACGAAATCCATCGCCAATAGTCCTCATGTCGCTTCTAGTGCGATGTTAATAAAACCAATCATTCAATTTTGTTTTTTGGTCCCCAATTTTTTTTTAATCATTTTTTTTTTTTTTTTTTTTTTGATATTTTTTTAAAATGTTTATGAACCTCCCATTCGCCATGTCGTGATATATAAAAAGATTGAAATGTTTCATTTATTTATTTTTAACCTCTATTTTTTTTTAACAATTAAGGATACTTGACTCGAAAGATAGAGTGTAAACGAGCATCTCTTTTTTTTTTTTTTACAATTTAGTATCAATTGTTATTTTGATATTGACATTGGTGCATAATATATATATTGTTGTATATTTTTTATATATAATTTTACCCAATGCTTAGCTTATGAAATGAAGAAAAGAAAAAAGTCGCCACATTTACGTTTTAATTTTTTTTTTTTACCCCTTTTTTGAAATATTATGAATTTTGTAAATGCAGTTTGATTTATTCTAACCCCTACTTAGAAAAATTTAAATTACGAAATAAAAAAAATGTGTGAAATACAAAAAAAAAGCAGATAAGTTTGTAAAACATCTCCCTGTTCTTAGATTGAGTTGGCTTTGGCTAGTTTGATCAATAAAGCAAAGAGTAAAGGATTTGAAAAATATTTTAAGACTTAATTGTAATACTTTTTTTAAATCAAATATTAATTATTAATCAATGATATGATGAGTGAGTTTGCATCTGTTTAACAAGTGATATGATTCTTGGTCGAATTTTTATGAAGACCAATATCGTTTTATTCTGAAAAGTGAGTTATTAATTTCCTCTCTTAGATTATCTATGATGCCCATCTCCAATTCTTCCGATTTGGAGCGAAATTGCTCAAATATGGTAAAGTTTCCAATTCTTACTTTACGGCGCAGTAGTAATCTGAACGCCCAGATTTTATTTTTGAAGGGAATATTGTGCGTTTCTTTACCATGCGATTTCAAACGTAGCTAGTTTATTTGATCTAAGATATCAGATAAGCAGACTATTATTTAGATTCAGGTCTTCTCATCAAATTGTGTCAAAAAATTATGTTTTCATTTTATTACTAATAAGTTTTAATTTTGTTTTACAATTTGAATATTCGGCCGCAACATCATTTTCTTTTTTACAACCTATGAACACACCAGTGTAAATAATTTGAAATAAAAACCAACGTTTTTATATGGTGGCAAAGTTTATTTAAAAAAAATTATTGAAATATTAGTCAAAACTTAACACAAGTGTCTAAATATTGCATTGTTAGGCGAGTAAGAACGATTCCCAAAGTTTCAGAACTCTAGCTTGATGGGAAGTTGGTTAAATTAACGATCGAAAATTTGATGACACATTGATACACACACAGACGGTTAGAATGCAATTTAGCCCAACTACCCTTGGCGACAGGAATTATTTGGTGGTATTTTGCCAAATGTGGCCACCCTGGTCCACTTCGCAGATTTAACGTTCAGCCAAAAAAAAAACCGCCAAGTTTGGCAAATTCTGAAATTGCCCCAAGTGGTTGGACTAAACTGCATTA
Organism: Nephila pilipes; assembly: GCA_019974015.1. NCBI lineage: Eukaryota > Metazoa > Arthropoda > Arachnida > Araneae > Nephilidae > Nephila > Nephila pilipes. The sequence goes on along the minus strand of BMAW01002315.1, from coordinate 70,606 downwards.
TTAAAAAATTATTGAAATATTAATTAAAACTTGTTACAAATGTCTAAATATTGCATTGTTAGGCAAGTAAGAACAATTCCCAAGTTTCAGAGGTCTAGCTCAATGGGAAGTTGATTAAATTAACCATCGAAAATTTGATGACACACTGACACACACACCAAGTGAAATATTTTAAAAAGTTTTAAAAAAGAACTTCATGAGCAGAGTTCATGTTTTTTCATAGTCCTTTGAGCAAAAAGAGTTTGGAGAGTACTAGATTCTTTATAACCGAAAACTGTCAACAAAGAGTTGAGCACTTTTCGCAAAGGCTTTGGAAGAATTTTATAAGCAAAGCCAAACCTTTGAATCATGGAGTACAGTTCTTTTGCTTGGATACAATCACTTTAACTTTTGACAGCGTGATCTCGTTCCCAACAAGGCTGGTCTCCGATGTTGCACAAGTTTTTCCATTGTAAGTCATTACTCTCAAAGAATGAGCTTATCATCTCCATGACGTCTTTATCATTTGTAATAATTTCTAGTACTTTACAAAACACAGATTATTTTTGATAGCCTCCAAGAAAATATATCTCACGAAAACGAGCTATTGGAAACATGAATCGACATCGTTGGGTTCGTCAAGCTGAAAAGAAAGTAGTAAAGATGCCCTTTATTCATGTAGTTTGTTCTATCACGGCGGTTGATATATCTGAAAAGCGCCTTTGAATTATATTTTGCAAAAGGAGATATCGAGTATTACGTATAAATTAATTACCAGCAACATGACCCCATTTTGAAATTCGCACACACACACACACAGCACTTGTCTTTTAAATAATCATCATATTTTAAAACATCACAAAACATTGATTAAAAACACAAACATTAAAATATTCAATTGGACTATATTATTAGGGCAGTACAACTTTTCCATTCTAGTGGTCATGGTCGCGGATACGCTGCCGGTGATTATCGTCAAATCGAAGGTTCGAGCCTTGATGCCACAAAAGATCCACCGTGTAACCGAGGCAGATGCAATTTAAATGTGTCGAAGCTTAATATTCTCCTGTTGGCGTGGTGTGAAATTTAGGACTGGGTGGTACCAGCTCAGGAGTTGTCCATCTTGATGGACCAAAGCTCAAATTACGAGGTTCATCGCCTATAGCCCTCGGATTGCTTTTAGTGCAACATTCATAAAATCAATCTATCAATCAACCAAAATTTCCATGGCATCCCTTCATCTTCGTAGCTCATCTGCCGTTCACCCAAATTATCTATTTAACAGTCATTCCACTATAAAACAGAGTCTTCTACAATACTCGTTTTTCAACAAATACTAGATAACAAGATTGTCGAACGCGACAATTTATCTGTACACTTACATTTATATATGAAAATTTAAACTCGTGGCTGAATATCTGAAGATTATCCCCTACGGTTCTGCTCGTCCCTTTTATATCAGTTGAGAGTTCTTTCCTGATTATTCTCAGGAAAGAACTTGGTAGAACATCAAGTTTTCCGTCTTCTGTCTTTCGAGAGGCTTCGGGGTGTCGCGATCGCTGCAGTTCCAGTCGGATTTCGCTAGGTTCAAAAAACAGCAGTGCGTGAGCCAACGGTCCACTGATTATGTAGTATATATCACATGTTGCCTAGCGTGAATAAATTCTTAATATTTAAAATGTGGTCTTAAATTATGAGATTCACTTTTAGTATTTTAAAATTATTAACTGGCGACTCTCCAAAAAAGCCGATCCACCAGTTGGGTACTAATGTTCCAGAGCAATGTTTCCCAACCAATGGTTCGCGAACCCTCAGGGTTTGCATGAAAGTTGTTTGCGAAAATAATATTGCAATGGTGGAATTTTCAACCCTTAATGTGTAAAAAATAATTAAATGATAAATATATATATACATATCTTTACTGCACTGTAAATAAGTTGATAATTATAAAATAAAAAATTAAAATAAATATGTGTTCATTAATAAGACAAATATTGAGAAGCATGTTGTGGCACCACGAGCACCGAGGTGGTGTAAGCCGCTGAAAAAGAAGTTGAGAATGACATGCCTCTTAGAGTGATTTTTCATGATCTTGGCAGTTTGTCCATCAAGTGACGCCTGTTTCTGATTGGATAGCAAAGCAGAAAACAAGATCAATTTCCTGAGGTAGATATTTTCTTAACTGAATAAGAGAGTTAACAAACGTTCGTACAGACGCTTTTAAACCTTGTGTGATTTAGTTCGAGATTAGTGGTATGTTAAGGTAGCTTTATTTAATTAAGTTTTCGTGTTAATAACTTTTATACCGTAATTTTGTTACAGATCTATGTTAAAAATCGGGTCGTTTAATCGAGTCTGACAAAACATTGACAAGCAGTTATTTGTTCATTCTTCAATCTTCAGCGCCTGATTTCGAAACAACACAGGATGACGATATTGAAACCTGCAGTGAGCTACCATCTCCCCTGACTAAAAACAAATAATTGGTGAATATGACGAGAAGGAAAAGGAAAAAGCGAAAATATGACAGCAATCATTTGCAAATGTGTTTTAATTTTATTGGGGAAGAGTCAGAATTTAAACCTCTTTTGTGTAAGCTGCAACGATGTTCTTGCCAACAGCAGTTTAAAACCATCTTTTCTATCGTAGACATCTTGATACAAAATATCTGACACACACAAGAATAAACATGTCGAGTATTTTAAGAGAAAATTAGCAGATAATAGAAAGTGAAGTGTCACGCCTTTCCTATCAACTTCAAACGAAGATAGTAAAATGGCCTTTGAGGCATCATTTCGAGTAAGTTATAGAATTGCAAAATTTGGATAGGCCCATTCAGTAGTAGAAAATTCAATTGGACCGTGTGCAAAAGATATCGTAAAGTGTATGCTTAGAGAAAAGGCAGCAAAGAAATTTGATCTAAGTATTTTATCAAACACTACAGTATCAGTACAATAATTGTTTTGGCAAAAGAAATGAAGAGTGTACTTTTGAAGAGAATAAAATTAAATTATTTTGCGATCTAGTTTGATGAGTCGACCGTTGTAGCAAATGCTATATTATTGATTATCTCCGAGTACATTGAATAGTTACATTTTTACAAATTTCATTCAAAAAATTATACTATTTGCAAAACCTTTGAAAACACATACAACTGGAGAAGCAATTTTCGATATGGTCATTGGTTATTTCGAGGGGGAAAAAAGAATTAACTGGTCTTCTTATGAGGGTATACGGCCAGATGTGAAATCTATAACAGGAAAGTGTTCTGGTCTTGCGGCGAAAGGGAGGAAGATAACAACAACAAAATGAAGACACTCATTGCTATTTCCATAGACGAGAATTGCCATGTATCGTAACGTATTTTAAAGTACATTAAGAACTAACTGGTTTGTAGAATTAATTTTGTTTTCATTTTCTTGTAGCTATCTTTGTTCAGAACTATAATCTTTTCCAGCAGAAACCACGTGACTTCTGTTGATTGGAGTGAGCAACGTCAAAACAGAACGGACTTTAATTAGAACGAGAGAAGACTTTTTGCTCTACTACGTAACCTGTATTGTGTTTTATAGCGCTATGCGTAACTGTTGTAGTTTTATAATTTATGTTAATACATAATTTTTATTTACAAACGGAGTTTTCATTTGAGTGGACAATTTATCTTAAAGGAGAGAGATTTATTGCAGCTAAAGTTTACAGCACTAGGTATGTCAATTTTTGATACTCTGAATGACCGATACACACCGATTCTGAATTTAAACGAGAAACTTAATTAATTTTTTATTTCATAACAATCTTTTTTTAACTAATATTAATGTTTGTATTCAGATGTTTTAAGATTACATTTTCATTTCTTGTAATGAGCTATTGTACAAAATGTGTTTTTTCAAATTTTATTGTTTTCTTACCAATTCCTAACGGTTACACAAGGGTCTCGCCGATTTCTTTCAGATTTTAGAAGAGGTTCGCCAGGAGAAAAAGGTTGGGTACTAACGTTCAAGAGAATCTCAAGAGAGTATGACTTCACAATCTTGAAGTTAAATTAAATTCTTGTCCTGATAAACAAAGGGTTATTTCTACCTTATTTCTCTTAAGGATTTGTTCGACGATCTTACTGAACTTGTCACAACTTTCAGTAGCTAGCATATAACTTATAATCTTAAGAATGTCGTGCATATTATTCAAAAGGGATCTGTTTAAGAGAAAAGTTAATTTTTTTCTTTTTGTCCTCGTTATTCCTAATGTTTGAATATATATATATATATAAGGATTCATCCGATTACAAAATTCTATATTTTGAAAAATTAACAACACAGAATGATTAGCAATACATGAATATAAAGGAAAAATGTAAAAGTTTTATATTGTGAACAATAGGATTCGTCAACAGCGTGAGATCTTCATAAAGATAATTCACGAAAGCTGTTTTAAAAGCTTTCAAGAAGCTATCTCGCAGTTGGATCGGTCGTAGTGTACTAGATGTTTTTCAGCTGGCCAACTAGGTCACTTGATACTACGCTATGCGGTTTCTTCTTTTGGGGGTTAGTAAAAGATTTAGTGTATGCGCCACCATTGCCTACAAATTTTTGTGAACGTAATCAGTGGCTTTCTCTCTCTCTCTCTCTCTCTCTCTATATATATATATATATATATATATATATATAAAGTGTCGAACACACGAAATAACTAAAATTACACAAAAAACGCAGTTTTGCATTGATAATCTATATTATTCATTTGAAATAGAGGCATAAAATGATTTTTTGCTTTCTATGTCTTTGTAAAACCGCCAGATTGCTGATGACAGGGTCTGAAATGTGAAGTGACTGATTGCAAAGGGAAAGAAAGCTATTCTCTTTCTGTAACAGAAAAACTGGCTATGTCTCTACAATCGGCTAATAATGATATTATAATTTTTATTTTCAAACAGGTTGTTCATGAGAATATACGAGTATTAGATCTAAATATTTATCTGCTCCGAAGGGCTTAACTGCTGCTGAATTTTTTTCCCCCTTCAGTATTCAATTTTGCTTACTGTTACAGGGCCATTATCTTAAAAATACCGAAACACTCAGAATGCTCCATTCAAAATCATCGTCAGATCAATATTTTCCCTCCCCCTATTTCCTGAAGTGTCAATTCCTTGGACAGGCAGGAGGCAAAGTGACTTATTAGCGAAGGGGTGGAAGGCATAATTGAGCTTGACGGCCCACTGCAGGGAAAATGAGAGGTTGCTAAGAACTCAGTGTATGTGCGTCAAGTTAAACTGGCTGTCTTAAAAAATTACCCTGAGAAATGCAGCTTGGGAAGAAAGAAGTGTGTGGCCGACACGCCCTCCAACCCTATCAGCCCATCCTTCTTGCAAGAACATGCAGTTCTTGGGAATTTAGTGAAATACTCGAGTTTGTCTTATGATCGATCGGCAAAAAAGTTGGTGTGACTAATTTACTCTCACTTGCATCGAAATCGGTAAATATTCATCTATGCCAACCATGTTGGAATGGAAGTTAAGTACTGTAATTATAATCTTGAAATTTAGTGTATCTGTTATGGCAACACTCTGAATTAATTTGTAAGTTTATTTGAAAACAAAAGCAAATCAGCAGCTGAAATGTTATTATTTTTTCTTCTTTTTTTCCTTGCGTGAGGGAAAAAAATTATTTGTAAATTAGTTCTACTTTTCTCTCTTTGTTCAGTAAAAGTATAAAACAAAAGATAAAACTCCTAAACTATTTAAATAATGATAAATTAGAAGAAGAAGGATTGAAAGAAGAAGGACTTCATATGTCTTTTTTATATTCTTAGAACAGTTCACATCTTCTCTCAATAATAGTTACATTTTTATTAAGCAACGAACCATTAAAAACGTATTTTTAATTTTTACCTACTTTAACTGCTTTAAAAAAGTTGGAGAATATCCAAATAGGCAGTTTGATTGGATTTTTAATGAAAATTCTAAGCAAGATTATGTTACAAGTTTGTTTGTAACATAATCTTCAAAAAACAAACACACGCAGAAAGAGAGAGAGAGACGAACCTTCATCTTTCTGAAATAGGTCGTTGGTTGATTTGATTAACATCGCACTAGAATCAGCACGAGGGCTACTGGTGCCGGACATCGTAATTTTGAGTCTAGTTCAAATGACGAGGAAGACACCTGAGCTAGTACCCCTTCTCCTAACTTCCACACCACACCAACGGGATGGCTTCGGGCTCCGACAGGTTAAACGTGCATCAGTTCCGGCTACACAGTGGGTCTTTTGTGGCATCAAGGCTCAAACCTACGACTCGACGAAAACCGAAGGCAGTGAGTCCGTGACCATGACCACCAGGGTACCGCGGCCACTCAACTTTTCGTAACAGCTATAGTGACTATTTAAATGTGTTAACTTAATCTTGTTCTTGAGTTTTGCTATGAGTTATTGCCACCGAATCCCTATGTGAGATTATTGTTTTAAATAATAATTACTAAGCAACTGTGAAAAGAAGTTTTCACAACCATACCTTAAGTAAAAGCTCTAATTTTTACTTGACCTATAAACGAATCGGTCATTTCCAAAACAGCGTAAGTCAAACGACCAGATCTTCTAAGAGATCAATAAAAACCATGTAATATATAAGTACTCGAGTTTTGGATTAGATATAGTGTTTTATTTATGAAGTTTGAAACCGGTGCGTAATGTTTATTATATACAAGTAACAAACATTTGAAAAATACCCTAAAAACTTCTTTGGGGCAAAGTTGAGAGGAATTTAAATTTTAATGAAGTAGTCTCGTATTAATCTTATTTTTGTTCAAAATTTATGAAGACATTACTTAAACATTAACATTTTCATGTTTTTCTATCATTTGTCTCAATCATTCTCATCTGGATTATTTTCAGCTTTTACAGATGTCCAATCAAATAGGTTTTGATAGAGTGGCGCATGCTCTTCCGAAAACGCTATCTTGAATAAGCTTTAAAATGTCTAACATTTTACTGGTCATTGATATTTTGTACACACAGACTTTGATAAATTGAAGTGACTCTTGGGTCTATTAATATGGGAAATGAGTCATGTATATATATATATATATATATATATATAATTCCACCAATAAACTCTTGCACTATATTGTTTGAACAGGAAGGAAGGTAGTGTCGCGTGGTTTTCATTAGATTATGGGTCTACCATTAAGGGTGCTTTCGTGACAAAAAAAAGTATGTTCAGAAAAAATTTCACTTACGTGGTTTTTGAAAAGACCGATCCATATGGCTAAGGTGAAATGAGATCTATTGTCACTAGTTTTCAATAAGATTAATTTTGCCTATAAAATATTCTAATTAACATATTTCGGAGTCAAATTATAAGAACAAGTTTGATTAAATGTGTGAAAGGGCAGACATATGCATCCTTTATTGGACACTGGTATTATTTTCAAGAGCAGGTTATGTAAGACTTCTACTTTTTTCTAAGGCTATAAGTATATATTATAATTTCATGTTAAATTTTATTTCCAAGTACTTTTAGTAAAAAACCATCATCTCAAACATGTGCTATACGATTCTTAAAGTTTTTAATATATTTAAGCGATAAAAAGTAAATTGAAAACAAATATACAAAATTTGTGTCACAAAAAACGAATGTTCCGAACTCGTAACTCGAAAAAACACCATATTTATTTACTTAGGAATAATTTACTTCGCTATTCCTTTTATCGTAACGGACCACCACCTGGAAGCCCTACCTCCATCGATGCTGTTGCACCAGTACCTTACCTCAGATTTCGGAGGATAACCGAAGGAACAGTACATACTTGTACCAGCACGCGTCAACAAGATTTCCAGACACGATAGAAAGCTATGTGGCTGTCACTCAGAACAATTTTCTGAAGTTTCTGCTTCTCCCTTTCCCCATCCTTGGCGTGATACAACGCTCTTTCATCTTTCTCCTTACTTTTTATTTATTATTTTAGAGAATCCGAACTTAAAAGAAAAATGATTCCGTGGCTCAGTCCGTCCCTTTCGCAGTGAACCGTGGACAGGGGTCAAACTGGTTAAAAACGGGGGATTTGCTGTAATTGCGCTTTGCAATCACCAGGAACGGTTTGATTTCCAAGGCATTCTCCTTAGTTCGTCCGATTTCAGTGTTTATGATATGTGCGACGTAAAACTGGGGGGGGGGGGGGGGGGG
>BMAW01002315.1:41932-62352 GCA_019974015.1 Nephila pilipes | reverse complement strand
CCCCCCCCCGCACTTTTAGAAAAATGACGCCAATACGATGTTTATGACGAAACCTTCAGATGCTCTTCTGATAAATGTAGACAAATGTAAATTAATCTTCCGTTTCTGAATTTGCGCTCTTGTATTTTTTAACCGGCAATTAGTCGATATTTTTTGTACTGATGACCTTCATATACGTTTAAGGAAAAAAACTCGAGAACCATTAAGAGAACAGGATATTTAAAGCTTGAATATTTTAATAAATGATGATAAAATAATATTATCAGCTGATATTGTTTTTTCACAGTTAAAATAAAATCTTTCCTTGTTTTGCAACTTTCTTTTACTTCATTTGTATATTCAAAAATATGTATTTTTAATTCATAATAACTTCTTTTTAATTACATCACTTCATTCAAGTCAGTAAAATTAGAGTCCATTAGTTCTACTTTACGCATGTTTCATAAATATTATTTGAAAATATCCAAGATGGATTATTGTACTTTATTTACACTCCATTTTCGTAATTATACTAAACTTAAATAATCATAAATATTACATCATTATTATAATTTTAAACTTAGAAAATAAAATTTAAGTAACTTTTCAATAAATTTTATTTCTACCAATGAGTTAAATGTATGATATTTAAAATTAACAAAGCAAACGATAGACTTTATCTAAGATGCAATGACATTTGCTTTACAATTTCATGATTGGGATTTGAACTGCATAAATGAGACTCTTATTAGAACTAAAAAGTATTACAATTAGTAGCGATTAAGCTTAAGTTCTTTTTGTTGTAAGTGATGGATTCGATAAGGGATTAAAGAATGGATCTATTAAAATTAAAGGAAGAAAACTATTCAAAGACTTTTTTGCGATAACATCATTTGCCTTTCATAATGACCTAAGACAGATCTCAAACTCCTTTCTCATAAACTTCAACACAATGCTTTATTTGCGCGGAGAATTAATGTGACACTTCCTAATTAGGCTGACGACAAGGAAAAGTTTATTCTGATCATGCGCGTGAGTATACAGTAAAATGAAATTTCCGAACACTTATTTCTTTGTTGCTTAGAAACAGATTCTCATTAAGAAAAAAGTCTTTACACATACTTTTTTGATAAAATGAAGAAAAGAAAGGGCAAAAATATGTCTTTTCACTATCTCTTTTAGCTTGTTTCCCTAGATATTAACAATACTGGTACAAAACAGAAATTAATACTGGAATTATTAACTCCCCCCCCTGTTCCATAAAATCTTACTTTCCTCTTTTTTTCTACACACGTAAGCACGCATATATAATGCAATTTTTTTGTAATCTTTATTTCATGAAATTACTTAAATAAGTAACATATTGGATCTACTGATTAAGTTAGATCGCATGGGTTTGCGGTAGGTGATAGTTTCATAACTATTTTTAAGTTTCATTTTTTTTTTTTCATTTTATTTTTAAGTTTCATTTTTTTTTCAAAGTGAATAAATATGTATATTTTATTTTTTTTTTATGGATTATTGTAATTTGTATGTGGCTAAAATTAATTTTGATTTTTCTTTCTATCTTTTATTTCTTCCATTTTGTTATAAAGCAAATATGCTGAATGTAAAAGGTTGGGTGCATAATACTATTACAGCAAAGCATTCTCGGTCCAAACTTGAGCTAACATTTTAAACTGCTTTTTACCTCCATTTTCTACTATACTGTCTTATTTTTCGTTTACTCTAGATTTCTGCTTTATAGGTTTTGGTGGTGTTTTTGTCCATAAAGACCGTTGTAATAATTGAATATTTTTTAAATTACTGGTTTTATTCTTACATTTTAAATGTAGTTAACTTTTGTAGTGGTATAGTTGGTAATTTTTTATTAGATTATTACACGTATATTTTGTATCCGTGCGTATCCTTGTTTTATAATTTACTTACAGCAAATTAAAGACTGTTTTCTTTTTTGACTTTTTGTCTTCTTTAATTTCATGTTTAAGGATTCTAAGGACTCTTAACAATTATTCAAACAGTATTTTTCAAACCAATATTCCTTATCAAGGAAATAAAGTAGACACTTGATACTTGTGTGTACCGTATAGTATTCATATATACATTGATTCTCTTCTTTTTTTTTTCGTGTAATTTTAAGGGAATCTTAAAATGTTCTAAAGAAATATAATTCAGATTCATTTTCAAAATTACAAAAGTCAATATTTTACTACGTGCAGGATTCTGATATGCAACATTAATCAATATTTATAAAAGTGCTGTTATTTAGTGGGAAATGGCCTAGTTTTGAAGTTATGCATACTTCTAAGACAATAAAGTGAAAAAAATTTTAATACAATTATTTAGAGAATTATATGAAATTTGAAGGAAAAATCCAATTAAAATTCATTTAAAAAATTTTCCTTTTCATAATTTGCCCAATAATAAATAAATATAAAAAAACTTATTTTGAATACATGAATGAAATCCCAAACTAATACGATCAATAGTTTCAGAGAAATCCAGCGTGCAAGCCAAAAATTTTGTGAAAGCCAAAGCTAAAAAATAAAAAATAAAGTTATACAAGGCTTAGCTTTTTCTGGATAATTCTGGAAGTTTTGGCTGTTGATTTATAATATGTATATTCGGTAAATTTATGTATTAACTTGGTAATAATAGCCACTTTTAAATAGTTTTAATTTTACTTTTAAATTTAGTTATTTTATTTTTGCTATAATTTGTAATTTTTATTACTTGTTTATACATAGGTTTATTTCGCAACTCTATCAAACGTTGTTAGCTATACGTATATGTGTGTGTGCGTGTGGAGATTTTTCTTGTTTATCTTGTATAAGAATATTAAAAATTGAGGAGATGTGTTTTTTTTTTTGTGTTTAAAAAAAAAAACCCCCCCAATAAAAAAAAAAAAAAAAAAAAAAAAAACGATTGTGAGATTTAATTAGTTATTCCATTTGAAGCGTAAATAATAAACAGCTTTTTTTGAGGCAAGGTTATGGATCTCTAATTAGAAACGTTTTTTCTAAGACATGTCTCTCTATAACTAATTAAAATGAAAGATAAAAAAAAAAAAAAAAAAAAAAAAAATTGAAAAAAAATAAAAATAAAAAAAAAAAAAAAAAAAAAAAAACCACCTTCTTTGTCCAAATAAAGTAGTACCGAGTCTTATCAAGGGAGAGAGATTATTCTGCACTCACATATAAACTAAATTTACCATTTTTCAATTTTTAAGTTGTTTTTCGGTCAAAAGCCATTTCCATATCGCCATCCCTTAAAAAAAAGTTTAAAGTAGGATTTCTCTTACAAAAAGATATCCGTTCAATATCGCTGCGAAATTACCGCCTGATTCCTTCACAATATCCTCCAAGACATGTTACTTTGTGTTTGATCAAAAATCAAGATAAAAGAGAAAAGGATCCTTCCCGGACAAAATAATGCCGAACGTCTGCTTTTCAGTATTGATGAACAAAAACACAGCAACAAATAACGCAAAAAGTTACAGCCTTTAAAAAAACAAACAGCCACAAATCAGAAAGCATGCGTGAGAGGCCGGGAAGGTCAACAAAATGTGGTAAGAATCATGAGAGGAATGCGTAGAGTCCTGTCTCAAAAAATAAGAAGAAAGAAAACGATGACAGGTGTTCGAATGCCATACCTGTGTAGATTCCGGGACTAGGTAAGCGAGGTGACCATAAAAAGTGAAAAGTCGTCTTACCACCTGGGTTCGTACAAGGCGAGTTACGCACAAAGATGTATCTTAAAATTAAAATTAGATTCTATTTTTCATGCAGTTCTATTGGACAATTCTTTTTTTATACATGCCTCTACCATTTGACGGTATTAATTGATGATGGATAATGAACTATGTTTAAGTTAAATATTGATGACATAACCTGTTTCACTCAATTGAAACATCATTTTTTTTTTTCATTTAATTATACGACACTCGTTTATTCGAAGATATTTTATTCGTTCATAGAAATAAAAAGCTCTCAATTAAAAGGTAACGTGCTTTTTCCTAACTGATGCATTTCTGTTTACGAAACAATTTAATTATCTTAGCTTATTGAATTTTCAAAAAATTTAATGTTAAAGTGTTTGATTGACAGAAACTTTTCATAAAGATGAGTTGAATTGGATTGGGTAAGAATTAACATTGCCTTCAATAAGGATTCCTAGCCGGAAAAAATGGATCTCTTGGAATTTATGAATTTTGGACAGAAAATATCAAATCAGAATCTATTTTTAGTGATACTAGCCAAATAAATTTTCCTTTTTTTATTTTGCTACTTTAAAGCATCTGAAAAAAAAAAAAATTACAATAGAATTCTTTTTCCCTGATAGATAGCATTGCTATATCGGATTTTAAAAATAGTAAAATATTTTTAGGCTTATGTTAAAATTTTGCTGTTGCAATGTTCTACACATGTAAGTTTTTAAAATCTTTTTTTTTATTCTAATTGTTTAAATTTTCTTCTTCATTTTTTTTCTCCTTTGGTTAATATTCTTTTTAATGTCTGTATATATATATATATTAACTTCTTATAATGTTATTTGGTTTTTTGGGTTTTTGGTATCTATTGATTTTTACGGTAACTTGATAAATTTTTTGTACATTTGCTTGTAGGTGAATGTTGGGCCTGTAAAACTAGTTTAAATTATATATATATATATATATATATTGTAGTTTTTACAATTTTTAAAATATATTTCAACTATTTTTTGAAATTTCAATTTAGCTATGCAGAGTTTCTACATTGTTTTTTAAAGATATTTCAACTTTTGTGGCCGAGGTATCCTAGTGGTCATGGCCACGGACTCGCGGGTTCGAGCCTTGATGCTACTACAGACCCATTGTGTAGCCGGGGCTGATGCAAGTTAAATCTGTCGGAGCCCAAAGTCATCCCGTTGATGTGATGTGGAAATTTGGAGAAGGTGATATCAGCTCAGATGTCGTCCTCGTAACTTGACCAGTTCAAAATTACGAGTTCCGTTGTGCGATGTGAAAAATAAAACCAATCCAAATTTCAACTATCATGTTTTTCGTGAGAGGGTTTATGAGATAGATAGTCTATCTTAGAAGAAATCATTGAAAAACGGAATAAAAATTATAAAAAGAAGTCGAAAACTCTACCTTTAGGATTACTTTTTATACACATAATAATTTTTTTTTCTTCAAAAATAAGAAACAAAGAAATTAAATTTTTGCATGATATGTACTATACATATACATGAAAGAGCATAATTTTTCAACCAATAATTTTTCTTTTATTTTGCAGTTTAATATGATCTAGTTTAAGAATGGTACTTCAAATAACTGAAGATAAGTGATGGCGTTGCGTCTCCTAATTACTACACGACTCCATGTGAGGTATCTGAGATCTAGTAGTTTTCTCTCTATCTACATGTTAAAATAACAAAACATCTATTATATACAGATAAAATTGTTACTTTTTTTTTGTGACCAACTTATCTTTGTTCCGCATTCTTTTAAAAAGATCTGTTCTTTTGACCAATTGTTCTCTTGAAACCTTTACTTCATTACTAGTACAGTCTAACTCTTATAAATGTATGTAATTTAATTTCTTGTAATATTTATATATTTTTTTTATATATAAATGTTTATTATTTTCGAACAAATGAGAATATGGTACAAAAAATTCATTTATAAAAAAAACAATCTGACAGCTTTAAGACAATGAATAACTATTTTATTTATGCTCAGTAAAGAAAATAAATAATTTAAAAAATAATCGTTCTTAAAATTTAATGTAGTACAGTTTTTTGGTTAATACTTGGCCACACACTACGTTTGTTATTTTAATACATTTGAAGAAATCAGCCAGTTGTGCTCTTTTGAAATGTGCTATGCTCAAAATTTTTTGGCTTGAAGATGTTACATGTTGGTATAAATAAATCACTAAAAATATAAACTTGTTTATCATTTAAAAGTAATATCATAGGATTTTTATTTATAAATTTTATTTGTTACATAGAATAATTATTCGAACGCTATTTTTTTAAAATTTTATTTTAGTTTTGAATATCCTGATTTAAGCTGACACAATACAAGTTACGAAACTTCTAACTCGAAAATATAAAATTCTGTAATATTAATATATGTGAAGAAATTATTTCGATTTCTGAAAGTGAGAAATCTGTAAATATTTTAAATTTTTTTTTAAATATCTCATTCAAAACTCGAATCCAATACTACATCATGGCCAAAGCGAAAAAAAAAAGTGCTAAAAAGGACGTATGAACAGATTGCGAGGTGAAAAAGAACACACGATCAATTGAATGAAGGAAAAAAACTGATGTCTAATGCTTGAGATGAACGGTAAAAGAAGGCATGTATGGAAATCGAGAACAGGGTTCAAAAGAACAAGTTGTTCTTTCAGGTGGAAAAAAAATCTAATATTAAATTAAGTTCTTGAAATTATGACATTATATTTCTTACCGTGCTTCACAAAGAGGTTTAAAATGAACTTTACCTTAACAGGTAAAGTTAAATATAATTTTATCATTATAGTGTAGAAGATGAAATATTGAAATATTATATGCAAGGGAAAATTGATTTATTCCAACTGAAATCGGCAAGCAGTATAATAAAATATTCTGCTGTTAATGGGAGTAGTGAATTCAAAACATATTATTAATGTTGAAGCAATTTTCATTCTAAAAATGTGACGAATTTTAAGCCATATTTTTAACAATAAGCATAGACAGTCTTGAGCTTTCATGTGATCCAAGATTTTTAAACACACGCAACAATTTTTACCTCACGTTAGCAAATATTTCTTTACAAATGCTTAAACCAGCCCTATGTATAATATGGCTTTTTTATGTGAGCGATAATTTAGCTTGTTTTCACATAGTAACTGATCAACAAATCAATGGGTGAACGTCCAAAATGTTCTTTGGAACCCATCCCTTCCCCCAACAACAGAGGGGTAAACCGCACTTAAAGAGAGGTAGAAATTTAGGGGATCATTTGTGATACCCCGGAGTTCAGAACCCTATCCATTATATCTCCTTCTCCAGTCGCACTTCAAAGGTGCTCGGAGCAGAACGAAAGGGACAATACAATAAGTAGCGCCTCTGTGGCGACGATTACGATCCTTCTTGGAGGTTATCTTGATATTTATACGTTCCAGATTTTCAAATATATCTTAAAATGTGATCGAAAGCTGCCACAGGAGTTGCTTTTTGACAAGCGCTGTTGATTTTTACATATTTCCAAGTCACTTGATTATATTTCATAATAATTACATCTTCTCGATTGCCGTTTAATTAAAAATTTCGCTTTGTCCCAGAAAAAGGAAATCGGCAAAAAAAGAAATAGCCGCTAAAGTAAAAATTTTGTAACTTCTGAAACTGATGTGATCGGCCAATTTTGAAAAAATATCACATTTAATACCAACATGATATATATTTCGATAAACAATGTTTTCCGGTTGTCATATATAGAAAAAACACAATATAGTTTTTTTTATATTGACATCTCAACAATATGGACAATTTTGATGTATGTTTTATTCAAGATTTCATTCTGAGCACGCCTTTACTTAATTTTCTTTTGAAATAATATAAATTCCCTCTTATCTAGCATCAATTCGTCTCTCAGCTGACTGATACATATCCGGCATTGGGCGCGAAGTGTATATATAAAATTTCAATATTTTGTTTGCTTTTGAATGCTCTTTTGAACTATGAAATTGATAATGCAGGTATAGTTATTGTATTATGAGAGTCTCTCGTGCAATTATTCTCACCCGATTATAAAAATTTATAAAAGGCGTGTGCGTCTTAAGGAAATAAAGTGATTTCAAAAGTATATCTAGGATTGAATCGGTCATTTCAACATAATGTAAAGGTTTATTGATGCAAGAGCCAAATCTGGCTATGCTGCGCCAAACAAGATTTAACTGTGGTCTAGATGAGAAGAAATTGAAAAAATGAACGCATCCTTAAAGGTAGACCCACAACCAGGGTAAAAACCATGCAAATCACTACATTTCTCCCTGTTCAAACAGTGTAGTGTAATTGGCGTTCATTCCATAAGAAGTCATTCACTGAAGTGGTTCTTCCATACGTCAGTTCAAGATGCTAGCAAGGAAAACGATGACGAGATGACCATAACATTTGATTTTAAGTAAAATCTAAAATTTCTACGCATAACATTACAAAACATTTTTATTTACTGTTATTTAGGGTATAGTGTATTGTTATAAAAGATTTCAAAATAGGAAAATTGACATTTTACGCGTGTCATGAGGGTACTGCAAACAATTAGGAAAGGAGGTTCGCTCCCTGTTGTGGCATTATTGCGAAAACAATATTAGATATAACGAAAACAATATTAAAGACTTAAATCAATTTTATGATTGTTGCCCTAAGTAAAACAAAAACAACACGTTGTTGATATTAATGCCGGCTTTCCAAATGATTGGGGAAAAAATTAATATTTTGTCGAACACAGTCATTCCTTTTTACCAAATGACAGAGATTTTGGAGTCCTCAAAAAAAAAAAAAAAAAAAAAAAAAAAAACATGTGCGAAAGAATGATCGTATTTACGCCCCGTTGATTTGGTTTCAAACTCAAGTTCAACATTTACAATCATAGAACTAAAAACTGAAGATGTTCTGGAATATAATACATGGAGGTCGATTTTATACAAAAGAGCATGTTTGTCAACAGAATATACACTTCCAATGAAACACACACACACACACACACATATATATATATATATATATATATATATATATATATATATAAATCAAGAGTTGTCATTATGATTCCGATTTTCTTAAAAAAAAAAGCATCATTATATAGACGAGGCGTTTATTGATGGAACCGTTAAAAAGTTATTTATGCTGAAATTACTTGAAATTTCCATTTACTAAGGTCTACGAATCAAATTTTTAATTAACCGTAAGAAATAGGCAAATTAAAGCGAATTTAGCATAGGTTTCTGGAAGCCCACATTACACTCTATTTGAAATATATTTCATTGGACTTATTTTAAAAGCCACTTAACTCTGTTTCCTACTAGCACAATATAACTCAAAGATACTGTTTAAAGAATTTTTGTTGTTCGTAAAGAACAAAAATTATATACTACTTATAATCTTCTCACTCAATATTTAGACCAAAAAATTGCTTGGAAATTCGCGTGCTTGTGTACTATAAAGTTTTTATAGGCTCCTGAAAAGTTCTTATTGTGTGACTTACGCAGTTTTTGATATGACCGATTCACTTTGAACAGCTCAAAAATATTGCAACTTCATATGAATTGTATGCGATTTTCTATACAGGTATATAAATGCTCCGCCAACTATGAAAATGTAGTTTTTATCTGGCAGTAGTTTTAGAATCTGATGTAATTAGGTTGTGATAACATGTATACATATATATATATATATATGTGTGTGTGTGTGTGAGAGAGAGAGAGAGAACTTAGAAAAATATACTTCTGTTTCTTGGGGAGTTTTGCATTTTTAAATTTTGTACTCGAATCTTTTCACTTTTTTTTACTGAGGGATTTAACATCAAAACATTTTCAAATTTGTGACAAATTATATTATTAAAGGAAAGCTTTTGCTGGCACACATGTGCGCGCCCTCTACCGGTAATCTGTACAGTGCTCGGCAGAGGCTAAACGTCGTCACCAAGAGATTTGGGTGATCAAAACCCATTACAACATCTTTTCTGTAACTTATTCAAACCAGCTTGTAAAAGGACTCGTCGTTTAATTGTTACGTTATGTTTCTAATAAAAATAAAGACTAATTCCGTCATTATCTATACCTAGTGCTCCAAGGACGAACATTAATTATCATGATTTTCTTTCCGTTTGAAAATAAAGTACTTTCAGTTTGCATATATATATATATTTAAGCTACCTGAAAAGTTGTCCTTCTAATTTTAATTGGCAGTTTCAAATATTCTTTATTTCTTTTATTTATAAACAAGTTTTTCGGTATTTTTAAACCTTAATTATTCACACCAGGAGAAATTTCAAGAGATTTTAATTATGAGATTTTTTTTTTAAATTTTTCAGATTCTTTAGAAAAGTAATAAACAAAAAGATGTTTTAAATAATTAACTAATTTATTAAAAAAAACTATTTTCATACATTCGATTATGATTATCCCAAAAATTATATATCGAGACTTAGATTTATACTAAGTTTACAAATTTTGTATCGAGATCTTTGATGTACAGTGACAATCATTACTATTTCAATCTCTTATATGAAATAGATGCCGCTATAACTGGAGGAATAGGAATGTTTGATTCATCGTAGGATATGATACAATAATTAATAGCTACCTAGCTAAGATTAATAAGTTACATAAAATAATTTTTCATAATTATTTGGATATCGAGTTTTTTTTGTCTAGGTCAGTCACAAGATTTCGTTTACTTTAGAATTAACTCAGTTCATTGATTAAAGATCCCATTTTTCTAAATGACATAAGACACACGCGCGCGCACACACACACACACATATATATGTGTGTGTGTGTATACTTCTATCACTTGTTTTAATAACTTTTCTTAATGACTTTCAAATCTAAGATTAATTTTGAATTCTTATGTTTCATTTTCTGTGTTAAATAAATGAATGAATCGCAATTGTTTTTGATGAATGATTATTTCTATTTGAATTAAAAATATTATAATGAATTCATAGCTAGCGTCAAAAAATTTTTTAAGATATGTTTTTATCTTTTAGGTAATTTTTAAGCAAGGAATTGTGTTAAGAAAATAATTAAACCGACACATGTCTTAATTAAATTTGTATCAATGCAATTTTAATTACTTTGATTGAATTGAAGTTAATACACAAATAATGTATATTTAGGTTTAATCTACCTTTTCTTCATTTAAGATATGGATGAAAGCACAATCATCAGTAACTTTTCAAAATAATATTCAAGTATTTATTTTATGAACTGCTATGCTAATTATATCATACTAAGTGAACAAAAAATTAGTTTACGGAAAACTCGAAACATTAATTTCTTCTTTATAATATATATTTTTTTGTGTTTTATTCTCTTTTTAAAATAAAGTTACTTATCAAAAGATCTAATTCCGTAATCTTTGTTTCGCTGCCCTTTAATTAATATACATATGCTACGTTATTATTTTGAAATATATTTAACAATTCCAAAACTTTACGGTGATGTTGTAATTTTGTGAAAAATCAAAAATAAGTACATATAAGCAACTGCAACAATTTTAGTTTATTACAATAAAAGTAGTACATTTTGAAAATACAATAACAATATGCTAATCTTTTTAACAGACACGATATAGGACTATAAACACAACAAGGTTATTTTCCACAAACAGAGAAAAAAATAAAAAGAAGCCAAAAAGTACAACGATGAGAAGAAAACTTTGTATGAAGTAGGAAATAGAAGTAAAAGAAACTTTAAAGTAAGCAGTTTGTCATGGAAACAGAATTATAATTCGAATGTCTACACGCACCCTAAGGAAATAAACACGTTTAAATAACAAAATGAAACAGTTAAGTAACACACTCATAGTACAATCAAAGCTTCCAATGTACAATGCATTCATACTTAAATGAAAATGTTTAAATATATGAATTCAAACACTAAAAGTTCCGAATTTTTTTCCCTATAAATAATATTTTGTCGCAATATCTTCATCAAGAAACGCGACATTTAATGAAACAATATTTACAGAAAAATCATGCGCAGCACAGAAGATCACTTAGCTACAAATACTTTAAAGTTTATTAAAACATTTTATCGCTTAACCTAAAAGTAGAAGACCCAAACTTTCGAATTTCTTTCAGGTGTAAGAACGACCAATTTTAATGCATTTTGACTTCACTAACATGCAGAAAAAAATCATTTCATTTTAAATTTATCAATATCTTCATATTTCGTTCTTCATACTTATGAAGCTCAAAACCCACTTTGTGAATTTAAAGGAAAAAAAAAGTGTACATTTTTGTTCGGTTTAAAGAATTTTAAGCACTTAGTACAATAAATGGGTACGTGCTTTTCAGTCACCCGAACTTATTAATATTAAGACTTTTCCTGCAGTAAAAGTGTATTAAGTTTGGGCGCTTTTATCTCTGGCATTAAATAATGAAAATAGTCTTAAATCAAAGGCACTTTATTATACTAAGTACTTGCAAAATTCTTAAGCATATGTATATTCTATGATATAAAGGTGGATAATATGATAATTCTGTTAAAGGAAGCTACGGAGGGACCTAGAAAGATTTGTTTAGTTCCTTAAAAAAAGAAAGAGAGAAAAAAAAAAAAATAGAATAAATATATTTTAGGTACACTATAAGGTAATTTTTAATGGAATCCTTTAAAGTCATGAAAACACGGCCAACTTTTTTCTTTAAAAAAAAAGTTTATAGTCTACTAGTATGAGAGCATATAATATAATGCTTCATAAATAATTTTATTCGGATGACTAGATTATAAAATGATATACAACAAATTCTTTTAGAGAGGGAATAAAAACCCGAGAAAGAAATGAAAAAATGAATAAAATATATAAAAAGACAAAAATTCAATACTAACAAAAACGTAGAAATAAATACTCAAAACAAAAAAATAAATAAAATGATAATTTGCATTTATTGACAACTGTAATTAAGTAGCTAAAATGCATTCCTATTGATTTTTTTTTTTTTTTTTTTTTTATAAATTTATTAAAATAAAAAAATTTATTTTTTTTTTTTTTTTTTTTTTTTTTCTATTTAGAGACGCATCAAAGAAAACTTTTCAAGAAAGTTCTATCGATCAATTTTATGAGATAAGCAGCTACTTCTTCGATGTCAACTTTAAGTTATAAACTTAAATAATAAATTGTTATATTTTATACATTAATTTCTTTGTGATTTTTTAAAAATGACGTGATGCAACTCCTGATGAATACAGTACTGAGGTTATAAATACAATAAAGAACAATTGTTAAAAGCAGCAACTGCATACATTCTTGCTACAAGAAACTAATGCTCAAATGTAGGAAATATAATAAATACAGCAACATTACTGTAAATGATAAGAATAAAATTAATATATATTTAATGTCCGACACTATCCAATAAATTAAATCTTTTAAGAACATAATACGTATTCTCCTTCAAGTGACCGCTAACTGCACCAGAACTTCAAAGTCAAAGTTTCTTCATTCTTTGAAAAACATCAATAATGATACTAAATACTAATTAAACTTCCGGAAGACCTTTCTGTATACAATTCCGATTATCAAATATAATCAGTAATGATAATCATCCGATTCAGCATAATCGTAATCATCTTCTGTTTCCATAGGCCTAAAAAAATATCCAGTTATTAGTTACCTTCTTTTATCTTTATATACATAAATCAAACACATTAAGGTAGCTCATTTTCTAGTAAATAAAAAAAGAAAAATTAAAATGAATTATATTGTTAATAAATAAATATAATATTGGATAATTTGTTCTCGAAATCATTAAATTTAAATGTTGAAAATAAATAAATAAATAAATTGCAATAAAAACGCTTTCCAATTAGTTTCTCATGTTATCAATAAAAAAAATCCAATATTTTTTTATTTATAAGACTTTCATATTTAAAGATGAGATTTTATTACATGTTTAGTCACTAGATGGCAGGACATTTCTTTAACAGCTAAATGGGATTCAAACAAGAGTTAAGGCCTTTTCCTCCCATTGACAGGCCTTTTTAAAACTTTTTTCATTTCATTTGTTATTTCGGCAAAAAAAAAAAAAAAAAAAAAAAAAAAAGAGAATCGATAGAGAGCATATGTTGTATCTAAAAACTTGTAATTGTTGATTTTTAAAATAATAAAAAATAGACTGTAGATGGCAGCACAAAACATTACAACATTATTTCATGAGCGTTAATTAAAAATCTCTTGCATCTGGAAAATAGTTCCCTAACTCTTGTGATATTTTTATCGAAGCAAGCTTTCTCCCAACAAATTAAAGTTTTTCTTAACATTTTAAATAAAATAATTAACACTTTAACGAAATTGATTTACAACATTTTTTCTGATATTCATTTAAATTTCTATAAAAATGTAAGTCCTTTTTATAATTAATACTTCGTTCAAGAAAAATAATTTAAATACTATTAATTTATAAAAAAAAAAAAACTAACTGACTCATTTTTAACATACTTCAATTCATCATAATTGAAATATTACGGTACTGAAAAATATTAAATATAACTTATTGAATATATAACTCTAGAACGCATCATATTCTGAAGTATCAATTAGACATTCAGGAACCGTGCTGCCATCTATGGGTGACGTAAGGAACGAAAAGGAAATAGGGTTCTTAAATATGTTCAATAATAAAATGAACCCAATGCTTATGTCCTTTACGTACATCATTGTAATGCGATGTATTTAGACAAAGTCGATAACGTACAATTCTTCCTGTGGTTCGTTTGCACCTTCTTCAGCGACTAATTGTTCGTATTCATCCGCTGCATAACGATCCCAGTCACTCATTTCTGGTCCTTCTCCATCATGCTCCTGAAAATATATAAATATTTTAATAATACATTTGTAATTAATAAAATAAAAAAAATACTGCAAATATTTCATGCAATGATATCATTAATTTAGAACGCTATAAATTGCATTCAATTCCTTAATTTATTAAACATAGCTTCAAACTAATGTTCTCACATAAAGAGCAAAATATTTTTACAATAATTTTCAAAATAGACTTTCATTTAATTAATTTTAGTTTCTAATAGCTTGATCCTTTAATGTAAAAATAATAATATTCAGTGTACTATATATATTTCCATTACAAGCCGAAATTAATATTTTTTGGATTTTAAAAGTAATATATTTAGTAACTCTAATCTAGTAATTAAAGTAATATTATATCAATTGAAACCATTTGTACTCGTAATAGGATTTATTATCAATACTAACTACAGAGAAATCACGTGCAAAACAAGAATTTCTAATTCTTCAATTTTTTTTTCCTTTACTTATTTGTACGTCACAGAATGTTTCAATGTCAATATTTATACATACAATTTTTTTTTAATTATTGTCTCTACTTCAAAATTAGCAAAATTTGAAATGGCTAATGCATCTAATACCATGATAAAAAGACTTAAATTCCATACTTTGTTCATCGGGGGAAAAATCAAGTAAGCTATGAAAAACATTGATACAATTTGCAGTTACACTGACGTGAATGATTGAACGCATTCATCGAAGTCAAATAAAGTAACTTTAAAAAATTATTATTAGTATTATTATTTTGTGTGGGTATATCTCGTTCATATTATGCTGTATAGTGTACTTGTAACAAATGTTGTAATACGTTAAGGCTTCAGAAATTTAAATATTAACGACATTATTATAAAATATTATATTTTAACATTTTTCTATATAAAATAAAATTTTCATATAATCTTTTATTTAAAAACACTAAAAATACTTTTATAAAAACTTCAAAAGCGATACATTTCTACATGAAAGTAGCAAAATTTTTCAAATAAATTTTTCTAGTTTTCATTAAATTTAAATTTTCATTAAATTTAACTAGTTTTCATTAAACAAACTCATTTTCCATCTTACATAACATAAAAGCATACAAAAACAATAGATTACAAAAAAGATTGTAAGATCTTTATTTGTATTAATTTTAAGAAAATTCAAATATTTAAAAACTAGCTTAACATATTTTGCATGTGCGTGGCATTGGAGATAAATAAACGAATTTTTCTATAAAATGTAAGTAATGAAACTGCTGATTTTGGAAATAAAATTAATGGGGCATCATTTGACATGCAACGTAAATAAATGTTAGCATGAAATATATAAATCGGATTGAAGTTCAATCTTTTTTGTTTATTCTAATATCAGTAATCAAATTACTCGCAATATAGTATAATAAACATCCGTACCACATAAATGGAAAAATAACGAAAACTCTTTACAATTTTTACATAGCAAATACATAAAAGGTATGGAGTTTATTATTTACAAATATAACTTTTTAATCATTAAATCTAAATTGTTGCTGGATCAAAATTAACACCAAAATGTTGTGAGGAGCAAGATATGTCAAGAGTTTTATTGAAAGATACACACCCTTTGCGAAGCGAATGGATCTCTTTGTTCGTGATCGAGATATTTTTCGAGATTGAAGAATGTGTCGAAGAAGATAGGTGTCATTTTGCATTTTTTTAAGTCTGATAGGGATATCTTGCCAGGAACCTTTGGCTTAATGATGTCCAGCATCTGAAAAGATGTTAGTGACTTTTACATTTTGATAATCATTTTGTTTATTAAATTTTTATTTTAACAATCTAGAATGCAAAGAAGTAGCTAGGAATATGAAAGAAATTCGTTATATATATATTTAATTCAATATTTAGTTTTCTTTCAAATATTCTATCTCTACATGATTTACACAAAAAATAAAGCACATTTAGATAAAAACCAAGCACTTTGTAGAATCTTATTAAGAATGTATTACAAAAATTTTAATAGTCAATTTGATTGTACTTATCAGTGTAACATCTAAAATCTTTAACAACCAGTTTCATGATATCTAGAAAGTTCTGTGTGTTCTTACGACTTACAAATAAGAGAATAAATGTTGATTCCCGTTCATATTTTGATCGAAGAAACATTAAAATATTGTCGGAAGACGTAACATGAAATTTATATAAACTCAAATGCTCTTGAAAAATATAATGAGATGTATTATATTATAATTTTAAAACGGGAAAGAGATATGTACCTCATTATTGAAGACTCTGCTTTCTTCGATTCCCTCTCTATGTTTTTTTTTTTTTTTTTAATTATTTACATGAGCAAATTTTATAACTTCAATATTATTTCACTAAAAATACCATACTAAAAAATCAATTAAGAAATTTAAAATCTATTACTAAATGTTTTTATTAAAATATAGATGCAACTTATGTCTAATTATTTCGAAATATTTTACACGCATTATCATATCCACAATGATAGATTCTTCCTTTTTTCTACAATGCTCGATAATTGCTATATTTTTGGAATAAAATTTACTATAAACCTTTACTAAATGAATAAAATTGATTATAAGTTTTATACAGGTGC
Source organism: Nephila pilipes (assembly GCA_019974015.1). Taxonomy (NCBI): domain Eukaryota; kingdom Metazoa; phylum Arthropoda; class Arachnida; order Araneae; family Nephilidae; genus Nephila; species Nephila pilipes. The sequence continues at coordinate 45,234 of BMAW01002315.1, read as the reverse complement.
CGCGCATATTTAATATGCATATTTTAACAGATTTCATTACTTCGGAAAATAAGGCCAGAAAAAAAAAGGGAGGGGGGGGGGAAAGGGAGAATTATTTGCAGCGAAATTTGTCACAAAAAAATGCCTTTTCTTAGGAGTCCATGGAATGTGACCTTCTTGGACATCGGTATATATTTGTCTTCTTGTTATACATGCTTCCCTCATAACTGCTGAGGAAAATTTGTAGATTTTCTTTGAACTACAGTTCATCGAATGCTCGACAGGTGTGCTTTAAGGTATTTAAGTATGGAGACTGTGTTATATGCCATGTCATGTGCAAAACCCTTCTCGTATTTCCGACGTCAGTTATTTTGTGTGAGCTTTCACTATCATCCATCAGCAGAAAGTAAAGACAATCAATTGAAACAATCTGGAGTATTTCGGTGCATATCACTTTGATGTTCATCGAACCTATGTCAAAGATGCCCCTCATTCTGCAATTGTGCGAAGGGCCAGTCAAAACCATTATTCTTCTACCAGAACAATCAGCTTCATAGACTTTTTGGTGATGGTGATGATCCCCCTTCATCCTCGACAAAAGTTGGAGTCCAGAATCGTTCTTAATAATGAAATGTAATTCAACAGAGAACATCACTGAGATCACTGTTGATTGATCGAACAAACTCACGTGACTGATATTCTGAACTCTCCGTATTGAAATTTACGACATTACTTTCAGAAACCGATAGCACGATTTCCCTTCAAATATAACTACTTGAAATTTGAAATCAATAAATAACTAGTGTGATAGTTTTCACAGATACGAAGTTTTGCTCTACAAAGCCTTCTGTATTTATCTTTTCTAAGAACCCATGGCTCTCAGAATCGTTATGTTAAATAAATCAGCTGCACTATAGGAAAAGTCAAGTATTGTAATATATTTTTATTGAGTTTTGGAGATTTCAGACACATTCTTAAAAATATTCTCTTTTCATTTGAAAAATTATAATCTAGAATTTTAATTCAACATACATAAATGTCTTACAACATAAAATTTACACAATAATCAGTGACATTACAGTTCAGTTTTATTTATTGCGCTTTATTAAGTGGCCTTTCTAATGATATCATTTTCGTATTCTGAAACTTTATTTTACCTGACAAAGGCAATCATTGAAGGGCAATGTTTCTATTCCCAAGGCATCCAACCTCTGTAACTGTTCCTGATAGAAATATTCTAGCTCATACATTGAAAGTAAGCCATCACCATCCAAGTCCATGCATCGAAACCAATATTCGATACTGTGAACAGAGAGTAAAACATGAAAAAGCCATAATAAAATAGATATTTATATAATATTATCTGAAAACAAATTTATATATTCTTTTGTTATTAAATGCATGTTAGAGGATGTTAAATTTTAAAAGTATAAAAATAAATTTTTATATGAAAACATGTTTTTGTAACAGTAATTATTTTAGAAAATATATAATAATCAGTTAGTAATTTATAGTTTGACATCAAGCATTAGTGCAAATTTGGTCAAAATGCGATAAAACAAACAATCTATATGGTAATGAATTTTAAATGGATAGCAATAGTCTTAAATGGATAGCAATAGTCTTTGCATAATTATTTTCTTTTGATAACATATCTAATTCCTTAATTAAATTAAAATTATAATTCTAAGCTCTTATTTACAATCAAATAATTATTTGTTATTGATCAATTATCTTTATCTCTCGATCAATTTAAACTATAATTCTAAGTTCTTATTTCCAATCAATAAGAATAATTTCTACATTTTATCAACAGATGGCGCTAAACTTTTGATATTTCTCATAAAGGTAAAAAAAAAAGGGGGGGGGGGAGAGAGAAATATCCATATTTATAAAATTTTTGTCTGGTATATGGATTATTCAAGCAATAATTTTTTTTAAAAATAAGTCATGGTAACATGAGGTATGAAATTCTTAAAAATGTAACAGAAATAACATAAATGATAGTGTAACAGAAATAAAATAAATGATAGTTTGTACAGATATTCAAATAGGCTATATTTATTCTTTCTTCACTAACTAAACAGAGAAATTTGCAATAAAAACGATTTGCTTAAGTACAAATGTGAAAAATACGCATTCCATATTCACCTTCTAGGATGTCGTTTGTCTTCTTCAGAAATTAGGAACCAGACAAATTCAGTGTAACTCATTTTTCCTTCTTTTTGTTTTGGCCCTCTGAAAAATATTAAAATAAATAACTTCTCTTGAAGTATTTCCAATTTATATAAATATTTATGTTTCATATATTAATCAAGTATTTCCAGTTTATATAAATATTTTTGTTTCATATTTATACAAGTATTTTTAATTTATATAAATATTTATATGATTTCTCTTTGAAATTTTTCTAAAAAAATATATTAGATATACATTTCATTGAGAATTTTTTTTATTTATATCATAAGAATAAACAAATAATTAAGAAACTTTTATTGATTAAAAAAAAAAGAAGAAATTTTAAATACATGTTTTTCAAAATTTCAAGGAATAAATTTAAATAAATTTTGCTTTTTTCGAATTATGTCTTGTGAAAAATAAGCATAAACGAACGAGATAAAGAAGTGGTTGGCTGAATTTCTTTGAAAGTTTTCTGTATTCTTTTCCATATCTCTTCATCCAACAAAATTTTAAATCACCTATTAAATTATCACACTAACGAATTACCAAAAGTTCAAATAAATAAATAAGGGATACATATGAAATCTTCCTTTATCACCATAGTTTATATTCCAATATTAAGCAAAATTCTATTACGGTTTTCATGTTTTCTGAACTCAACAAATGAAAATCATAAAAAATATTATAACTGCAGGGTAAGAAAGCTAAATAGAAAGTTAATTATTCTTTTTCGAAATGTAATGTTTCTAAAACTAACAAAATATGTCTTTTAAATTATTAATTCATTTTTAGCATGTAAATTTAGATTTTTTTTATACCTTTTTGTAACACACTATCAGTAAATGCTGCTAAAATTATGAGACACAATTTCAAATATTCAACAGAAAAGTTTCTGAGAAAAATAACTGATAGTGACTGATATTAAAAATAATCAAAATAACAAATTAAAAACTATTAAAAATTACCAAAATCGAAGAAATTAATTTTGCTTAAATGAAAAAAGAAAGAAAATAAAGGTATGCAGAAAATCGAATCTAGTAATTTTTATTGGAAAAATTAATAAATCTAAATATAATTATATATTTTAGCTCAGTTAAAACTGATTTCATAATGCTTCAAAAATATGTTTAAAAAAAGTTTTA
>BMAW01002315.1:6439-36932 GCA_019974015.1 Nephila pilipes | reverse complement strand
AACAAAAGAAAGTATACTTTTAAAATATTTTGGGGCTTTCAAATATAAAATTTAAATCACAAGGACTATTTTCAATACAAAAAAAAAAAAAAAAAAACATTTTTTGGAAAAAAAATGCGTTTGATTAAAATGAACTGCTCCTGAAAAATACTTAGTTACTTGGCACAAAATTTGCACTTAATGATAAAATTTTTTCAAAAATATTTCAATCAAAATAACTTTGTCTATTTTGCGTCCAGTATCAATTTAAAATAAGATAATGCATACAAATTTCCTTAATAAATAAAATCACATTTTCAAACATTGGACCACTAGGTTGATTTGGTAGTCATTTGCTGCGAAATTAATATTAGATTGATGCCGCGTCGAGTTGTCGGCGTCATTCTGCGCCGAGTTGTCATTGTCGGTGAGATCTGGATTCATCAAAATGCACTGGAAACCAAGCAACAGTCAAAACAATGGGTTGTTTAAGGTGAATCGCATCTAAAAATGGCGAATATAGTTTCATCAGCCGAAAAAGTTCTAACGAAGAATTTCTTAGGTGCGAAAGGCATTATGATCACGAATACGAGTAACTGAGACTTAGACAGTTGTCTAGTGAGTCATTATGTATACTAAAAGCAAACCATTTTCAATGCTACGAGAATCATCTCTTGCAAAAAGGAATTCTTGAACGACTCTCTTAAAACTTCCGGTTCGACCGAAATTCTCTAGTATGGACTGTACAAAGCTGCATTTGGGGACATGTTTGGACCAATGAACACATGGTTGGATCCCTGTCTGGTTAATGAAATAATCGGTTAAACCAATCTATATGCACCATACGAACTTAATATTTAAATTGGCTGAATTACTGATTTTAATGTGGACACCTGTTTAAAAGTTTTGTTATTTTACTTTCAAGAAAATTTCTATGATGATAGAGCTCCATTATTTTTCTACAAGGTGTGTTTTCTTTTGTCATAAATTTTACATAGATTTGTTATTAAGTTAAATGAAAAGGAAAATACTACTCTCATGTGTTTTATCATCTTTCATTTTTTCTCGATACGAGTTTATTGAACTTGTATTGATACAGCTTTCAAACACCAATAGTTTAACTAATGATTTATTTTCTGACGGAAGTCTTATCTTTTTTTACTCTAAGGTGATATTTGAACAAATTTGGAATAAGATTTGAAATAAGATAAACAATCTATAAACTATCAAATCAATCCTAGTATGGTAATAATTTTTTTCATGCATTATATTTTATACATCTTTATTCAAGCAAAAATATCTTTTATTCTACACCCACGATGTAAACTCAGAAGTCACTAGGTTATATCTTTAATGAAGAAAGCTTAGTAGAAGTTTTGAATTATGTTAGAACTAGGTAGATTAACTAAGAAAACATTATCAAATGTTATTATAAATACATTAGTACAAAAATACGACGGAAAAAAATATCGTATAAACTTTGTGAATGAGTAATGCTAGATGGTGATTTCATTAAAAAAATTCAAATACAAAGAAAGAATCCACAAAGAACAAAAAGAATTCACACAAAACAATGAAAATTTTTAATGAAAAAATAATAAATGCATCAATTTCTTTTTTACTTAGTGATGCTTAAAAAATGTTGTATTACGATAGCCCAATAACTGTGAATGAAAACATTGTAACTAGAAAATAGTGATTTCGAGAAGATTAATGACCAAGGCGAGAATAGTCACTAGTGAAGCAAAGCAGTCGTCAAGTTGTGTGATGTGATCCTGCGGGGAGGCAAGTGGTAGAAAAACTAACACAGTCTGCTGAGCGGGATTCAAACAAAATTTGGATATTCATTGCCAGTTAGGCAAAGTGTATTTCTCAAGCAGATTTAATTTAATCAAACCAAATCGAAATGATAGAATTCTGAATGAACAACTTCCTCATAAGTTTCGAAAACTTTCTTAATTGCTACATTACATACTAATAAATAATTATACACACATAAAAAATTGTTTCAACTTATATGCTTTCGAGTCGTTTTGATTAGAGCAAAGCTATCAATATTGAATCCTAAGTTGTAACAACACTTTAAAAAAAATGACTCGTAAGTGGTATCCATTTGTCAATAGTCAGTATTTTTATTCAAAATCGCGAGTTTGTTAAAAGATCAAGATTGATTGAAAACAGTTGTTCTTTAAAGAGTACGAAATTCAGTTTTAGCTTTGAAATGATATAAAACATCAAAATTAATATATTATTGAAAAATACATATTAATATGACATGTTCAGAGTAAGCATAATAAAATCAATTATATAATAAAAGTTCTATACAAAGTTTTGCAATGAACAGATTTATACACCCGAGGTGCGCATTTTTATAATTATTTTTAAGTTACTCAATTAAATGTAAAAACTACAGTAAACGATGAAATATCGAGAAATGGACAATAGTAAACTTTTCCGATATTAAAAATAAAGGAAATGATAAATTATTAAATTTAATATATTTAAGGTATATGTAATTAAAATTAAATCAAGCGATAAATTATTAAATCGAATTAATTTAAGCTAAATGTAATGAAAATTGAAATACAAAATTGAAAAGTGATCTGGTACACCAAAAACAATAGCCCGTTGGGTGGTAAAGAATTTTCAAATTATATACTTATTCATATTTATGTGCATTAGTATAATTAATATTTCAGTAAGCTTAGACTATTTTTACACTACCATAAAGAGTATTGTTCAAATGGAGGTTATGGCTACCAAACCTTGAGATGCAATTTCGATTGGTAATTTATTTATTATATACGCCGTGCACGTTTGATGTGAATCCAGATTTAAAAATTCGTCTTTCATAAGAATAGTAATTAGAAAGTTTTTATAAGAATTCATTCAACTTTGTCAATTGCCGTTGGTTTTTATGTAACGTTGTAATTAATATTATGCAATTGTTTTTCATTTAAGTCACTGTTTTGAATATAAGAAATAACACAAATTTAAATTTAGAGTAAAATAAATTTATCAGTAATGAGCATATATTTTTTTTTAAAAGGAAGATTTTTATTATTATCTCAAAAGAAATATTTATGTACATACTGTGACGGCTCTACCCACGATCTTTTCACTAACAGTCCTCTTGGAGAATTTTTGGTCCTTAAAAATTATTTTATTAGAAAGCTTCCTCCGAAGAAGAGAGCATGAGCATGCAAATTAAGACTGCTATATATAGTCTAAGCTTTCAGGTTAGGGGGGAGAGATAGGATAGACTGCTAGTGGAGCAGTGAATAATCAAATTGAATGCTAAGCGTGGATATTTAGTAATTGATAATTGTATTACTTAAGGTGACGATCTGTCACTTGAGATTGAATCTAGATTAGATAGCTAAGAAGTCAGAGCAGCTATTGAATTAAGTAAGTGTACTAAAGTATTTAAAGTCTTCTCAAATCTCGCACACTTCGTCAGTTGTCCTCATATTTATTTATTGGGTGCATCTATTAACTTGGATTGATCAAACTTGTGTTGTGGTTTGTGTTGTACATAAATTAAGTGTTTTAGAACATATCGAGTCTTCCTTCCGACCTCCCCACACTGAGGGAAGAGAGAGAGAGAGAAAGAGTTTACCTCACAATATAATGAATCAAATTTATTTATAGTCAGTATTAAATATCTACATATTGTAGTGGATTTTCATGAATTTTATAAACTTGAATTGTACAGTTTTTGAAAAAAATATTTATTACAAAAAGTACAATAAATTGAAATAGACTTGAAGATAAAAAGAGATACTTAAGTTACTTAAATAACTTATACCTACTTGTAAGAAATTACTTTTTCTCAATTCAGGTGCAGTAAGTTTTCCACTCCAAGATCTGTTCACGCAGTAATATATCCTTGCAATCACCTGAAGTAAAAACATTTTGCATCAAAATTCCAAAATTAAAATATTTAAAAAATCTTATTTCCCACTTGTCATTATACTTTCAAAAAATGCTCCAATGAAGAAGAAAATATTTTTAGAAAAACACACGTTATAGAGGAAAACATTCTAAATACGGACTAATATTATAATTAAAGAGTGAAGAAGGTAAATGCTACGAGGTCAGATCCTCGGGGTTTCTTAGTTAAACAACTTTTACATTATAATGCATTTGATTTGAATATGAGATTTCCCTCCTCCTCTAATGAGCATAGATGAAGTAACGAATATCAATAAATAAAGTAAAATATAAATAAATAAAAATGTTAGAAATAAATCTGATGGCTACAAAACATTTGTTCTTTTGTAAATATAGAACATAAAAACGTATATCATGCAAACAGAAATCGTAGGTCTAGTCACAGAACAGATTAATATATATATAGTCAAGATAAGTGATAAATACATCTTAAAAGGTATTGTTAGGAAAGTGATTTTGGAAAAACGAAAACAAATTGCTCTTTTCATAAACAAATGCTTGGCAGAATTTGCAAAACAAATAATTACGAAACATTATCAACATATTTACAGTGCTGCTGAAACAAATAAATATGGTGACAAGCCAGACTGTTAAAAACAAATGGGGTAAGCAACTTTTTTTTTAAAGGTCTTTGAGTATTTAATCCCTACATTTAAACACAACAAATATAAGGAAGAATTCGGCAGACTGTCTTTGAAATTTAAAAATATGCGCAATGAGACTAATATAACAGCTGTGAATCATTGGTTATATATTTCGCAAACTTGACAATGATTATCATTTGAGTTAAAAGGGTTAATAGGTTCTGGTCAAGGATCTGACAACTTAAAACCACACAAAAATTCAAATTTCATTGAGAAGTTCCATTTTTTTTATTTTGGCATATTTCATTTTTAGTTCTGATTCATCAACAAAATAATTAAATCTGACTCTCAGCATCAAATACCACTATTACGAATCGATTAAAATTTATTATTGAGGCATGTAATTTATACCTTAGATCTGCTGAGGTTTCTTTTTTGTGTCATAATGTCAGCTTCAGTACCATTAAGATACACATATTTGATTAATATTTTCTGCACTTTTATGGTAATTAAAAGTGCACAAATTAGAAATTAATATAAACACACATATATTATATATCTGTTAATAGTTTTTAGATTTGTGTTTATTCCGTCATATTGGTTTGTGTTGGTAATAGTGAATAGGCTATAGGTAAAAGTTAAATCTTTTAACACTTAAAAATTATTTTTCATAAATGTATATTTTTGTATATTGTTTATTTTCATGCATAAATTATTATTATTTTTACTTTGGTTGTAATACATTGATTTCCCTTGTTTCTTTCCCTCTCTGTTTTCGAATTCCTATTCATTCATTGTTTTTGATTATTCTTTTGGTATATACAATTAATGATAATTTAATTACTGGAGATGTGATGGTTAGATACACAAAACTAGTTTAAACGCACATTTTCCACTCCAACGTTTGGAGCAGTGTTAAATTGCCTTATCTCCTTTATTTGTTTCACTTTTATTCTTTTTTCCTTGAAGTTTGTTATGACGTTCAAGGTTTTTTGGTTTTTAAATTGGTTATAATTTTTAATTAATGGCTTATATCTGCATTGAATTAATATTTATTATGCAATTTTTTGTCTTATTTTTATCAGAATGCTTAGTTTATTTTTAACAGCATAATACTTACAATAAGATTTTTGGTTAATTTTATAATTTGCTAATTTTTTCTTTTAATCCTGTAACATTTTAATTTTTAGAAATAAATAAATTTTTAAAAAGGTTTTATTGATTATAATTTGTGTTTTGTATATATGTGTATATGGATTTTGTCTACACACACACACACATATATATATATATATATATATATATAAATATGCAAACTTACATATAATTAAATAAGGCTATAAAAACAAAAGTAAAATATTTTTACACAACTACTTTATTTATCTTACTTTTGTAATTAATTCTTAAAATATTTTTTTGCATAGTATGGATATGAATCAGGATATCCATATATTTGGTGCATGAACGAGTTTGACTTACATAAAAAATAAAATACAAGAATTCCTCCAAATTTTGAGGAAACAACACTTCAAATTCTCGACTTTTAAATAAAATGAAGACGGGCAAGATTATTTCCAGTTTTCAACGTCCAATAATTTTTAGTTTATTTTTAAGATTAAATTAAAACGTATTTAGCAAATCTTTTTGCATTAGAAAATAACAATGCAAAATTTCGTGCTGCCATCTGTAGGCCATTTTATTCTCAAAGAATTTTTGAAATTTTTAAAAAACAATTTGATATGGAAATCTTAATGGTTAACGTATAAAAAATAATCATACACTTTATTACATGGAGTAAAAATGCAGCAACATCATTGGAACATTATTCAAAAACAATGTTTACCATTTTTTATCATGATTTAACCAGACAAAAAAAAAATCCATATTGGTCTATTTAATATTCTTATTAAGAAAGATGATAGACAAAAGCCTTATGACCTCAGCTTTATCATTCAACACACCAGAAGGTTTTGTTACAAAAACTAACTTTAATTGAATAGTTATATGCATTATATGTTAAAATTCAGATTGTATTATGAATACAGATTATAATAACTTAAAGTTATTACATAATTATTCTTACTGTACTTGTTTTCAGTAACTAAAAAAGATGTTACTATAATTACAACAATCCTTGACGTTGAGAAAATCTTCAACTCGTGATTAACGGTATGGATTTTAGACATAATTTAATGCAAGTGACAATAACAAAATATGGGATCTAATCTTATAATAAAAGAGCAAATAGTATGAAGGTACAAAGTCCGTACCATCCGTCAGTACCGTTTGAGGTAGAATGGATTCAATCGGTCAAGATATCAAGATTAAACTAAAGGTAAATTAATACTGTGTGTCACAGTCCAGGTAGCCAACATATCGTTGACAAAAATTATCAGTATTCCAATGAATATAATATGGCATATACATCACTACTGTATAATATAACTAGGAAGTCAACTTAGAAAAGTCAATTTTAAAAATTCTACTGAAATATATTTAAAATGAACGGAAAATTGTCTACTTATGAAATATGTATTATGTCTCAGTTAAGAAAGTCTCTATAAGTATAAGAAATATTATACATTTCTGATATATCATATTATAGAAAAGTATTAATATTAAATTTGTAATACGCATGTTTCTCTTCCGTTCTTCGTCATACCTTTTTGATTTTTTTTAAATTACTTTTCTAAATCATTGTAATAACAATTTTTTAATACTTGTTTCCAAATTATTTAGAAAATTTTTTAAGTTTAACGTAAAAAAGATGACATTTTTCTTTAAATTTATCACAACCATTAAGTGATTAATATTTATTTGTGAAATTAGTTATATATATATATAAAAAACATTTTTTACGGAAAATATAGGATATAATTTTTGATAAATATCGCACAATAAAAAAAAATTAGCATAACTACGTAAAAAAGAAATGAAGAAAAGAGGCATATTAATTAAGAGTCAATATATCATGTACGAAAAATAAAAGATGCAAAAATTCGTAATTTAAAATTTTTCCATTAAAAAAGACTTTGCATCATTAAACAAAGAACATGCTTATAAATAGCTTACAGTGTGAATGTATCTTGAATGGAATTCGGTGGCTTCTTTAAGAAATGTTAAGCCCGCATGAGAGTCTATCACATCCTGAAATAAAAACAGCATAGAAATATTTAAGTATAATATTTAGTATTGATATAAAAAAAACATTTTATTTATAGTACTTATAAATTGTAGTTTTTAATTAACTACAATTTCATTTAACTACAGTTTTCTGTTTTATGAAACGATCTGATGGTTTTGATCTCACTATAAAAAAAAACATATATAACACAAGAAATATTTGAAAGACACACAATAGAAAACGTATATAAGGTTTATTACATTTAAATAATAAGACCGGAAATTTTTTTTTCTCACTTCGTCTATACAATATTTACACGTATGTCTTGAGGCAAGAAGGACGAAAAGCATATTCTCAATTTCTCATTACATTCTTCGTAACAAGAATGTATTAGCGAAGAATATGAACTGCGACACATTTTAATTTTTTATTTTATTTATTTATTTTGAAATCTCAAAAAGGTTTTCAAATGCAGCCTTTTGTAAGATTATTTCGAGTATTTTACTAAAATTTTTATCCAATAATTCAAATTTAATTTGAAAAAGCACCTTGATACAAAGATGAATTGATTGTTTTTAACGAAGCACTTTGAAGCAGCACGTGGGCGACTGACGACGGACCTCGTAATTTTGAACTTCTGTCAAATTGTGCGGAAGATACCTCGAACTCGAACCCACGACTCGACGGTAACATCGCTGACCGCGAGTTCGCAACCAAGATGGCTACCGCGGTCACCTTCATATAAAAAAGAACAACGCAGTTCATCGCAACAGTTCCATATTAAATTTTGGGTAAGTAAGAACTTTTTTTGAATATAATCATCCCCGTGTTGCGGACTTCAAAATATGTCTTACTTGAACTTTTTATAAAATTAAATTTTTTTTTTTCGAAATCGATCCAAAGATTTCTTTTGATTTCGACTCTATCAACCAAATATTTTCTGAGTGATTTCTTTTCACATTCAGTGAGTATATATAACTTACTTGCATCATTGGGAAAAAGTCGTCACTGACTAGGTAATTCCTTTTGCCTCTTGATAATATGTACACAAATTTGGATGCCTCATCGTGGCAGGTATTAACGACTCTGAAAAGAATAAAGCCATGTGTGAGTAATTTTGCTTGTAATGTAGAATCCATAAAATGAGTAAAAAATACAGTGTAGCATCAATTATTCGATCAACCAAAACATGGTTTTTTCTGAAGTTCTTGAGTGGTAGAATTATTCAAAATGAATACTAATTAGAGTAAAGTAAGCATATTTCCTAGCCCCAGGCTCCATAGAAGCAATTATTACAAAAATACCTTCTTCAAATTCCTAATGTATTTTTATTTACATAAGCAAAACATTCTTAAATAAAAAAAAATTGCCAATTAACAACAAAAAGAATAAAAACAAGTGATTCTGCCATAAAAATAAATTATTATTAAACTAAATATTAAAATAAGAGCAAAAGATACATTATTAAAGTTGTGACGTTGGGCTATTCGAGGTTTCTCTTCACTAACCTTGGGGACTTTTAATTAAGATTGATTGCTTTTGCTAACAACCTTTGCCCAACCAAAAATGAAACGTGATTATGAGTGATTATAGTGTTCAGCAATTGTTCCAGAGTCGGAGTTGAAGTCGGAACCAGGAATTGTTACAAGTTATTGGCTAGTTAATGTATGCTAGAAGTCAAGATAACCTTAGTGGTAAGAGTCAGTTAGATTATTACTGGTAGATAGAGTTAGAAAAGTTAAGGCCTTGTCCGGGAGAGCATTTATAATTGTCATTACATTAGCAAGCAACTAATAGATTGTGTATTTATTGTTCTAACGTCTCTTTGATCGACTTATTGATTTTTAGTGTTTAAACATTGAGTTTAGATATGGTACAAGAGGGAAACAGGAATGGTCCCCCGTCACAAAGTAGACAATAATATTCTGTTTGGATATTAAAATGGAAACAGAGGATACGATATTAAATTAAATATATATTTTAGCAATGCAAATATGCATTAATCAACTTAAATATAATTATTATAACCACATTGTGTTAAAATGTCAATCTTTTGAATACAACACCATATATCCTTTATTTTTTGCCCACGTATTTTTATTGACGCCATTTTCTCAACACAACAAAATATTAGCACATGTTATAAACACGCGCAGGTTGCAATGCCTCTCTAATAATTTCTTCTGCGGTCATCATAAATCTCATTTATATAGTCACTATATTACACAGTACATGATGAGAAAGTCGGATTGTAATGAAATTCTTTTATTCCTGTTATAAATATTTAAAGTCTATTCCCTATCTCATTCTCTCTGTCAAAAACTTTCCAAAGCGCGTCTGAATTATCGTTTAGAATATTGAATTAATTTATCTTACTAACTCACAACCTGTTTCGAATGAGTAGAATAACTACAATTGAGGGTTTGAATTCTTAATCCTACGTCGCAACTAGCTCGATTCACTTTAATGTAAGTCTGCTCCCTATATTCTACATGTTAACTTCAGTTTACAATCTTTATCATACACTGAACTACCGATTACCAACCTCAATATCAAATTCTTCGCAGCTTACATATGCATCTCATCAAATCTCTTCATTACACTTCATTATCCTAATCCAACCTATGTAAGTCACGTTTCATTCATCGAAAGGAACTTTGAATTCAAATGCAAACAGTAAGAAATCCAAAAGAGTTAGTTGAAGGAAAAAATGCGACAGAATCCAATGTCATAAGCTCTGAAGCAGAGGAAAAATTTTTTATGACTTCTTTTCCTAAGCTGAAAGTCTACTTTCATAGTCATTTTGAATTTGTCAAACAAGAATTAATCGTTTCTCTGTGCTACTTGTGAAACAAATTATATTCACTTTCGTGTTTAATACCACTGTTTCTTTGTTTCATACTGCTCCTATAACATTTGTACATTTTTCCATAAATGATCGTTTATCCGAAAACTTAGTTATTCTAACATCCCCAAATCCCAATTACTTCGGTTAATTGATGTTCTACTGTATGTTTTAAGAATTTCGAGAATTATCTTCATAAAAAAATAGTTACAGTATATCGTTAGATTTATTACCATTTTTAATTTAAAAAATATAGAAGTTATACAAGAAATAATAATAATAATAAAAAAGTAGCATATTTTCATTTAAAAGTTGCGAGTATTTGGAATTTAATTGGTTGACAAACAGAATACTTCCAAAAAATTTCCTTTCTATTATGTTTTTAATTAAATGTATTCAAGGTTTTAAGCATACTAAATAAAAATTTGAATTTTTTTTATAGAACAATTCCATGACAACTCTGTAACTGAATTAAAGTCAAGTTATTTTGAATTTATATCACTGTACAAAAGCTGTTGGTGGCATATCTCGAAATTTTAACCACGATGAAATAATGAAAACGACATTTGAGTTGACATCTTACTCTTTTGACTTCTACATCACATCTCGCCAGGTATTTGAAGCCAATTTCAATTTAAAGAGACGCAACTCTGGAATCAAATACAAGCCCATGATAACATCTAAAAGGCACCAGGTATGCAACAAATGGCCTGCCAAGGTCCGATAATCCAACACTAAGAAATATACTATTTTCCAAAAATACACAATTAAAGTTTATTTCTGCAAAAATTCAATTACTTTTATTTTTAAACTATACTAAAAATTAATAAAAGCAGTACGTTCTGCATTCCGATAAAATGCATATTAATAAAAATAACGATAAACTCATATTTAAGTTCATAGTGTTACAGTTAAAATATTTTTTTTTTTTAAATTCCAGATAGAAAAATAAGATACAATTTTTTTAAAAAAATAAAACAATTTCAGTTAGCGATAAGAAATTATTAGATTTTTAAATCCCTTGTACCAATACAATACATAGTTAATACATAATTGATAAACAAAAAGGGGTTTCTTTAGATCCTTACAAATATATTTTTGGAAGAAAATATTTCCTTTTATCGAATTTTTAAAAATTCTTTACTTAAGGCATTTTCTTTGGTTTTGTAAGATATTTTGTAAGAAGAGAATTAAATTACTTGAGCAACAAAATGGAATAATTTTAGGAAATGGAGCGTAAACATGTTTTAACAACACATGAGCAATGATTTTTTTTTTTTAAAAAAAAAAGGCACATGATAACATTCAGAAAATAGAAGAGAGACAAAAAAAAATAGAGTTTTTCTACAAGTTTTAAACTTTAAAACTTTCTCCATTTTCCTGAAAGTCACTCGAAAAAAAAAAATGTTTAAGGAAACATAACAATCTTGAAAAACTTTCAGTTAATTAAAGACACGAAAAAAAAATCATTAAAAGAAAGAGTCTGATTTTCATTTCAAAGCGTTGTTAGAACTTTTACTTTCAATAAAATCTTGATCCTAATTCTTTGTATTGACACTTTACCTTGGACCATCGAAACTCTCTTTAAACAAAGAACTTACTGTACAAGAAAGCGGAGCAAACTTGGAACAAATGGAACGTAAACACATTTTAAGCCAGACTAAAACAGATAAAAAGGAAAAAAAGTAAAGAAATTAAAAAAAGCTGTCGCGTGTCCTTCTTCATCCATATTAGAATGGGACCACTTTAGCAGCATCCCAAACGTATGCTCTGATAAACGCTGTAACAGTTTGTAATCCACATAAATAGAGGTGATGGCAATTGCGAGCATCATCACCGCCATTGACAGCGCTGAAGGAAGGAGTTACGCACACTTGGCACTAGCCTCCGGATGGGGATTGGACCCCAAAATAGGATCGACAACTCACCTTCTCCAGTATTCCAGGAATGCATCGCAACTGACGGATAACTTCTTGTCCCCCCGGGCAGCCAGAAACAATGGAAGCTTCCAATACAGTGGCAGTCCACACGCCTGAAAAAAAAAAAATGAAGGTTTATTTAGCACTTCCCGCCAAAACAATTCCATCCAGCACACTTTTTTTTAAAAAAAATATGAAATGAGTTGCTGATTACGCACACACATTGTCCTTATTCAATTTTAATGTATTTACTTTTTCTCTATTATGATAACTCAATTGTTCTATGTTATGGTATTTACTCTGTTAAGTATTATGGCTTTAACATACGAGTTTTATGTCATTTATACTGTTCTGAATTGTAGCACTCACTTTCTACCAAGTTATGGCATTCATTACTCCATATCATGTTACTTGCTTTCTAATACAGAACACGCTTCGCATCATATTTCAGAACTCAATATGTTCGGTATGATGCTCTTTATTCGATATATGTTATGAAACGCCTTCTGTTCCTTTCTGTGACATTCAATTTGTTCAATATTATGATACACATTTTATTCAATATCATATTTCTCATTTATCTCAAATTATGTTTGTTTTGTTTATTGTGGCATAAAATTGAGATCTCGTATAAGATTGCCAATCTCATTATGTGACCTGTAAGACAGACATCCGCATAAAATTGAAAGTTGTAGAGTATAAAATCAATAATGAAACGTAAATAAGCATTTACATCGCGCATATTTGTTCGTTTTTCTGTAAATATATTAATTTGTTATGTTATGAAATGAAAAATTCATGTAAACTTATACTGGCTCACTCCATTCGTTTTATACGAAAAGTTGAGTTTTGGACTCTTCGTGGTGAATTTGGGGCTATTAATATTTTATAAATATACCGTATCATATTCATGAGCAACTCAACTTATTTATTATATCTCATGCACAGTTAGAATAATGATATAATTCCTTTCATTTCTTCCATTGTCATGGCAACATTAGTCAGTACTACAATACAATTATAGTACCTAATAAATACTATAATACAATTTTGTTAAAATTGTTCGGATTATTAGCCATTGTTGTGTCAAAGCAGTGTGATTTTGAGTTGATCACTATACATACTCTGTCAGACTTCAAGGCAGCTGACAACTGATTAGCTTTGCATCAAGATATGTGACTGATGTAGCCATGACAACGGAGGAATTGAAAATGTCACGATTTTAACTGTGCATCAAATAATATAAATAAGTTGAGTTGCTCATAAAATAAAAGAACAGAAAGGGGAATTCCTCAGACGCATAGACTTTTCCCAATTGTTGTGAAAATACAAAACTGTCACATAAATAATCGCATAAACCCGTTTTTAATGAAGTACTTAATTAAAAAGTATTCTAAAATTAACCATTCCAAGTTTATAGAGTATACAGAAGGTGTAACATCGTAAGAAATACATTTATACAAAATAAATTAAAATTTTTGTTTCTTAAAATTTGTGTTAGTATGTGTTTTGTCTCCAGAATTGAATGTAAATAAAAAATCACGTTAAGGCAGAAAGTAAGGGGATAGCATACCTGAAGAATGACTTAACAATGAAAAATTCTTGCAAAAAGAAATGAATTTGATACATTTATTCGGGGCTAATAAAGCAAAATTAATGTTATATGCTAATTTTTTTTAAATAAATTTTTTATTACATTGCAGAAAAACGTTAAAAACACTGTAAGACTTATTCAAAGAAAAATCAATCAGATGAGTTGAGTATGTTGTATATTTTAACACATTCTTAAATAATTATTCGATTTTCTTATTGAAGATGATTTTTCTAATGTTATTTTAAACTGAGTCCTTTTTTCAACTGAACGAACCTACAAAAGAGTGGAAAGTATTTCTAAGTTATGAAAAACCATTAAATATAAAGTTAAAAAAAATTCTAATTTAAAATAAAAATTTACCAATATAGCTCTATGCAATTCTTGGAAATGCTGTCATACATGATAAAGATATACGGCTTTTCAAGAACAATATAATTGACAATTAACTCTCTTACTTTGTAGTTAATGCATTAAAAAGTGAGATAATTCAAAGAAAAATTAACGAAATTATTAGAAAAATTGCTACATATTTAAACAGTTGTTCAAAATTATGTCTAGTCAAAATGTGTCAGTTTTTTGGTGATTTGTGAAGCTATGACAAAATGTCTGAAAAATATTCTGCTTTAGTCGATATTAATGAAATCTTAAAATAAATACGTCTGGGAAAGTATCAACTATATCTTCATTTTCAGTTTGAAGCATTAAATTGGTTCAGAGAATTTTAAAAAGAATAATAAAAGAGAAATTTTACAGCTAAAGGCTTCTTAAACGTATGCATTGCAACATATTCATAACTGAACAGATATGAAATGAAACCTTGGTGATGATGCCGAATTCTTCTCTGGAAGCTTTGCCATCGTTAAGTCCAGCAAAAACTGCGGCTACTTTCTTGAGGTGTGCTTCGATCTCTTGAGATGACTGTGGTTTTCCATCTTTATAGTAGAACCTGGGGATGTTGTCCCGCTTGCCCGACTTGATAGCCCGACGCAAGGAACTCGTGCGGGGAGAAGTGGGAGCGACACTACTTTTGTCTTTCTCGGAGAGACCGTGGTGAGACTACAAGGAGAAAAGACAAAATGAGATCAATTGCAATTTATAACTGTTACATAACAATGTTATTAAAGAGAAAAATAATCAAAATCTAAATACAAATAAAATGACTGGATCAGGAGTAAGGAACATAACTAAAAGGCGACATTAAGTTAAACTAAGCTTAAGATTAGACTTAAATTAGAAGGCAACATTAGGCTATTTGTAGTCTAATAAGGTTACACTAATTGATCTAAAATTTAATTGAACAGAATTTAATATCGGTTCGTTAGTTTTGAATTAACATAGATATAGAGCTGCATGAGAATTATTGGCGATGGACCTTGAAATTTAGAGTCACCGTCAAGTGATGACGGTTGATATCAACGCTGTGGACCTTTGTCTCTTAACTGTTACATTACAGCATACGAAGACTTTGAGGCCCAATTGAATTTAATTAAAAGAAAGGAAAAAAAAATCAGTAACATTCTTTAATCTTCGATTATTCTTCAAAACAGTTGAAACAGTAAGAAAACCTTCCATTCGACTCGCATATTGCTTTGTGTGTGGCTATGACATTTTAAACCTTAAACAGAAGGCAATTATGAATATTCAACAAGACATACTTTAAAATATCTTAATTTTTATAAAAAAAAATACTTAAAAGTAATTTTAGAATTCTTTAATTCGAATCAATCTCGAACTTTAGGAATTTTGTAACTCAAATAGATAAGTTAATGTACAATCATAGAAATACGTATATATAATTATTATTCAAAAAATATTTATATTACTCATTAATGTATAGATTAAAATAAAAAGATTTCTCCAGAAAAAACTAAAATTTTTAAAGCAAAGTTGTATGTTCTCCATCACTGTGTTAAATATGTAAGTCTTAAAGCTTATGACAAATTACATAGATATGTTAATCATTAAAGTATTTCTCGGAAATTGTTTTGAAATTTTTCATATTTTAAGCAGTTTCGGAAGCAATTTTTCCTATTATTATGGAAAATTTTTGTTTTGAAATACTTGCATACATTAACCAAACAATAATATCATATTTTTATATCAAAATTTAATAAATGTTTCAATTATCTTTATTACAAAAACCACATAAAATGCTTGAAAGCATTGAACTAGTACCTTTATAACATTGCTAAATAAAGAAAAAAGATATTTTTGTTCCAATAATACTCTTCATGGGCATTAATACTTTTGTTCATTTTCGATATGAAATAGGAAACTAACAGAATGTAGAAATATTCAGATGTCAATAAAGGAGGTTTACTCTCAATTAAAAAAAACCGAAGTATTTAGATTTTTTTTCTCTTTAAAAACGTGACACTTATATTAACTCAGAAAATGATAATAACAGTCTTTTACAATAGGTAAGGAGACTAATATACAAACCATAAATTTTTTTATTGTCCATCAGTAATGTGTTTGAAAGTATTTGACACACATATAAATAATTAATTTTAAAAATAATACTTATCTTAAAGAAAGAAGTATACATTACCTTTGTTATTTAAATACTGATTAACATTAGATAATCTGCATTTTAAATGGAAAGTAAATAATATATTTTTAAATGAATGCTTCGGATACATGAATTTCTGGTATATTGTCATAAATAATGAATAGATATTGATACTTTATTTATAAAAATTTTGAAAAATTACAAAAGGACCGTTGATGAGTTTTATAAGAAAATGCTTAAATGATTCAAATATATATATTTTATACATAAAAATTAATAAAAATTGTTGCAATTATTATTAAATTAAAAAACTATGCAGCATATTATCATGCGCTAAAAGTCTTTAAAAACTATTATTTGGATATCAGGTCTTGTTTTACATTTCTGAGTAATTCTAAAGCACATTTTTGAATATTAGAACTACTTTAGGATTTAATTTACCAACCATATGGTAAAAACCGCATTTAACTGTGCACTAGTTAATTAAATGTTGATAAAGTCACTGGTATTGATCAAAAATAGTAAAACGCCTTTTATTTACAATAAATTTAATTGCAACCGATCGAACTAATATACTTTTTGTTCTGAAAATTAGAAAGAGTAATGATCAAATAGAATTAATTTTGGATATTCAAAATCTAAATTCATATTTTATACTCACGAATCATCAACATAGGTTTTATTTATTTCAAGTTCAGACAATTCCCCAAGATTTTTAAAAAATAAAATAAAATAACAATAAAACCGAGTTTGGAATAAATTTTACTCCGAACGATCGAAAGACGCACACATATTTTGTCAAAAGCGAAAGAAATTACGAATAATTAATCATTCGTTTACACTGCAGATAAATTATTTCCAAATAAAATTATAATAAATTGTGTTATTAATGCCCCGATTTTGTACCTTGGTCAAGTGACCTGAGTTGTGTCATCTCTCTCCAAACTTCCACACCACACCAATGGGAGGACTTGAGACCTCCTTCAGATTTAACGTGCATCAGCCCTGTTACATGACGGGTCTTCAATGCCATCGGGGTTCGTATCCACGACTGGACGAAAATTACACTGGTCGTGAGTCCGCGACCATAACAGCTAAGCTTCCGCGGCCGCAAAAATAAATTAAATTCTTACATAATACAAAAATCCAAACAAAAATTCTGTCTATTTAAAACTTTTTAAGAATATGACATGGTAATAATGCAAACGATTATTTTAAGTCATTGATGTGTCCCAATTAATGTAAATCATGTTTTAATCCCAATTAATGTAATGGTCACGCTATATTCTCAAATTTAATAGTGAAAAATCAATAAGTTAAAGCCTAAGTAAATAAAAATTATGCTATCTTCAAATTAGTAGTTGCTAGCTTCACTATATTAAACAGTAAAGTTAAAAATAAAAATGAATTAATATTAAGCATAATCAATACAAAAACTTGCACGAATAAAATTTCGATTTCAGCGAGTTTGAAAATCTCCTATTCCTACAAGGAAAATATTACAAAAAGTATGCATGTTTTGTGAAGATTTTCTAAGTTGTTGTTAAGACTGATAATGAAATAATTACTAACTCGCTCTTAAAGAATGCTTTCTCTACATTTCTCAACTTTGTTCACAATTTCTTTCAAAAAATAGTTTCTATGTCTAGTTGATTTTATAGTTATACACCTATATTAAATAATAAACTAACTATGAAAACAATAGCAACCTCAATAAATGAGAGAATTTTTTTTCATCAAATAATAAAACAAATATTTACAAACCTTTAATAATTCACAGGTTTTATTGAATAGAATATATTTAAAAATTAGTAGTTTTTTTAGCATACTAAGAACAAATTAATGTGAGAAAATTAGGAAATAACTGAATGCATTCAAAACATAGATATCATTTTGATAGAATAGTATTAAGCTCCAGATCAGTATATTTTGAGATTTTAGTGAGATACTGAGTATATTAGAGTATATTATCAGTATATTTTGAGATTTGCTCTAGATCAGTATATTTTGTTATACATGCATCTCATGTTTACGAAAAGATTCGAATTCTGAAATAGTTGAAATTTTATAGAATAGCGTTGTGCTCGAAATCAGTATAATTTGAAATTTTCGACCGCTGTGAAAATAGCTCATAGTTACGAAAAAAATATGAACATAATAATTTACATTTCATAACGAAACAAATTTTTCATTCTTTATCCCGTTATTTTAATTATAGTCCAACTGTATTACCTGCGACTGTTCTTTAATAAATGGTGGCCCCTGTATCCTAGAGGGCATGGTCGTGGATTCGCGGCCAGCGGTTTTCGCCGAGTCGTGGGTTCGAGTCGTGCCACAAAAACTCACCGTGATGCACGTTAAATCGATCGAGGTTAAAGTCCCCCCGTTGAAGTGGTGTGGAAGTTAGAAGAGGGAGGTGACAGCTCAGGTGTCGTCCTCGTCACTTGATCAAGATTCAAAATTACGAGGTTCGTCGCAAATAGTCCCGTGTTGCTTCTAGTGCGATGTTAATAAAACCCCTAACTCTTTTGTAAATGGGTGCAAAAACGAAAGGCAAAACTACATTATAGTATTCAAAATCAAATGTATTAGAAAATTGAATAGAGATTTCCATTTCTCATTTTAAAAATACAATGCAATGCGTCTCATTTATTTCTTGTTATTGTTATTTCATGCAATTTTTACTCTGTCTGATTATAAGACTAACACCAGCTATTTTATCATTCTCACTTAATGCATGCGTGCTAAGGACAGTGACCATTCTTTCATTGTAGCACTATAATATATATGCATCACTATGTAACACTATAATATGCATCATGTATTTTATAAATGTGGTAGTTAAGAGTAAATTTATATGTCGTAGCTAAATCTGATCAATATACATACAAATCAATTGTTGAAACAAAATTTAATTGTTTTGTGGGATTAATTTACGAACAGAAGATGAAAAATATCGACATTTAGGACTTGATTAGAAAAAAATATATATATTGGAATTCTATACCAGAACTATCGGGATATTTATCTCGGATCATATCAGAAATTTTAATAAACGAGAGGCGGAGAGTGTAGCATCGAAAATACTATTTTAAAAAAAATTATCCACACATAGTTTAAGGAACTACAGCTCTTAATCAGGCTAACGTATTTAATTTCCTTTTTTGTTTATCAATAACTATAAACCCACGTATTATCGATAAGGCTAATTAACTAGGCTGCAGCCAAAAAACTCTACAGAAATTCAAAGTTCTCTCAATTAATACTTTCATATAATTAGAACAAAAGTACCAGAAGGAGCCCAAAATAGATCTAATAACCTAGTGTAAGCCAAAGCGTTACAGCATCTATATTTTTAGAAATCAAACCCAGTCAGTAATATAGGTAGAGACTATTTTTTATTTAAGCTTTAGAAAGAAATAAGCATGCAGAGAATTAAAAAATAATTAAAATCGCAGAAACCACACAGAAAACCATGCAGGTTAGAAGAAATGAATTTAAAAAAAATTAGAGAAGACAGAACAGAGAAAGAGAGAGAGAAAGAGAAGAAAAGAGAGTGTGAGGTACTGACCAAGCTTATAGTCTTGTCTGAATCAGCCACGACCTCCCAAAACTACAAAAGAAAAGCAAAACACAAAAGCAGTCAGTTAAAGCACGGGTGACACGCTTATAATATTAATTATGTATTAAAATTCATTATGTAATGAAGAAAACCCATGCAGCTTAAGACGCAATGCAGCTTCAGGGTCAACAAAACACTTACTTATCATGCATGCTTCATTTATTCACTAGAAACATATAAAACATGAAACAGAATGAATGAGCAATGTATTATGAAACACATACACATATTTTCCCGAAATGCTTCCTTTTTTTCACATAAAACTATCGTATAAAAATTTAATTTGGTTTATACAAAACAGCAAATAATGAAATGCTTTATAGAAGAAGTTGAAATATTTCATAAATTACCTTATTATTTCTTTCTTTAAGTACAGAATACATGGATTTTTGAAAACAACTTTTATTTAGAATACAAGAATTAATTCGATAAATATAAAAGGTGATATATCATTATTAAGTTTTAACATATATATTTTTTAAAAGGCTCAACGCGAGTATAAAAAAATTTTAAAAACAAAGTTTCAATCACTAAATGTACAGCATGCAGTTTCATTATTTGATTTTAAATTTTTACTGTTAATTAATATTTTATTTTGTTAGCTTAAATTAGTAACTAAAAATAACTATTCTCTTGTTCTAATTCGAAATATTTCTACGATTTCATTCCTCAAGTAAAAAGTACACTATTTAACATTGCTAGGTAAAAAAAAAAAAAGCAATGTTTACCAGTAATTCAAAATTTCCCTTCGTTACTGATTTCCCAGTAAACCAAGAATGACGTTGTTTTTCATCGACTACATTATCTTGTTATTTTATCTTTATAACACAAGTTAACAACTTTTACAATGAAATTATTTGTTGTAATTTTATTTAAAAACATACTATTCAAACTAAGTGAAAAAATAGACTTTATAATGGAGCCGAACAAAAATTTACATTTAATGCTGCCTTCAGTAAAAGAATGACAGTAAATTATATATATATGTGTGTGTGTGTATGTGTGTCTTTAAAATTCTTCTTTGTAGCAAAAGAGTAAGAAAAGAATTAAAAAGCAAAATTTTTTTCTTCGGCCGATAAGAAATTAAATGAAGCTGTATTGAAAAGGACAGTCTGTCATCATAAAAAAAGGAGGAGACTTTTCAATCTAGCTGAAAAATTTAGACTAAAAACTGAAGTGTCGTGCACATTCCATCAAACTTGCTATATAATTTAGGATCGCGTACAACATTTCAGTTTTTAGTCAATAAATTTTCAGCTGGTTTGAAAAATTTGCACCTTTTTTTTTTATGATGATAAATTAACCTTTTCAATACAATTTCTTTTGGTTTCTTACTGGTCGAACAAATTTTTCATATGTATTAATAATATTATTATTTTATTTATTTTTTGGGGTTTTATTTTTAAAAATAAGAGCTAGCAAGTTTTAAAACTAAATATTGTGTTATCATCCAAACTGAGTCTGTGTACAAAATTCCAAGATTCTAACTTACTGGGAAGTGGGTGAAAAATTGATAAAAAGATTTGTACTGAACTGATACACAGAACAAGATAATTAGCAATTTTGGAAAAAAATAATGGTTAATTTGGATCCCTTAAGTTTTACACCTGCATTATTTTGACAGTATAAAGATGAAAATGAAAATAATTATCCTACATTGTAATTTGAATTAATTTGAATTTTTAATTTGACCCACCATAGTCTAAATAAAAATATAACACAAGGTATTGAAAACAACACCAACTATGTAATTCTGCTTTATTCTGAAACTACTTTCTTCTACATTCCATTCATGTAATCATTTTCTGAAATTCTTTCTATAGTTAAAGTACCGGCTAATTTAAGAGAACCTTATTTTTTTTCACTCTTAAATTCCATTGCCTTCACGAAGCTCTAAATTATTTAGCGTGTCTAATTGGTTGATTCATCTCAATCTGAAGTTTCACGCTGTATGAATTTGAAGGGGGGAAAAATTGCATTCTTTCGCGGATTAACTTCACATTACTTAATTTCTCAATAAATTCCTTCTTTGTTAATTTTCTCCATGTTATTTTACTGTAAAATATTAATACGTCATATACAATTTTTTTAAAATTAAAAACCATTGTTAGGGGCAGCGTAATTTTATCTTATAAAATAAAATATTTAGATGAAACTGATATTTTTTTTTAATAAAACCAAACAAACATTTTCAGAAATAGTCCTAGAAATAAATAAATGAGTTTCATTTATTTATTTCTAGTCATTAGTCACTGAACAATTTAAAGTACTGTTGCTCTTCATGTTTTCAAGCTTAAAAATTATCTTATCGGTTTATACAAACTATCATTTTGAACTCATATTATTGAAATTATTAGCCTGTATGTATAGTTAATGGAATTAGTTCTATATGCAGTGCTGTATATATATCAAAAAAAAAAAATACCCAAAAAATATTTTAAAAAAAAAAAAAAAAAAAAAAAAAAAAAACTAGCCAGAGAGAGACAAACCGAATACAGTGTAACATGAATTATATTCTAAGAAGTTTATGATATTTTTTATATTTTATGATTTCACGTATTTCAAACGCTCAAATATAATGCCTTATGAAAAATGTCTTACTATAATTTTTTGAAAAATTTGAATTGCTTTAACTTTTTGAAAATTTCAAACGTTCAAATATAATGCCTTATGAAAAATGTCCAGCTATAATTTTTTGAAAAATTTGAATTTTGAGAGCAATTTTTAATAGCTTTATTATGTATCGTTTGAAGTATAATAATTAATTTTAGAATGATTCCAAAAATTAATGATGTTGAACAATAGATATTCGATCAACCATATTTTTCTCTTGATAAACACAGCAAATTTACTAACAACTCATGAAACTTAATATCTCGAGCATAACGAATTAGTCAAAAAATTTCAAAAATTGTTTTCCATTACATAATAATAATAATAAATAAATAAATAAAAAAAACGGAAGAAGTAATGACGTCGTAAATGAAAACGAAAGTATTGTTCGAAAATTTATTACCCTAAAAAAGGCGAAACAATGTTCGCTTATATTACCAGAGACCGAAAGTCTATTTAAAAAAAAAAAGAAAAAAAAAAAAAAGGCAAATCTATTCTTCTAGCTTTCACTTTGAAAAGTTGAAATTTATGAATTGAATAGAATTATTTCATGTGTCTACAAACAATACTACTCTTAAGAAGCTACCGTTGCGATGCTGGCAATATTCCAAAATCGTTGCACTAACTTAATATAGTCGTTTATATATCTCTTCACAAAAGAATTTAAGACAATACATTTTCGCATCATTCGCTAAAATATATCAACAAAAATAAGATACAACGGACATTTTTATTAATTTGAGATTATAGGAAGAATGTGAGAATTCAAGATAATTCAAATTGTGGAAAATTACAGTAAGGAAAAAAAGTTATGAATTACTTTGGTAAGTAATATAATAAAACTAAAACACAGAGAACAAAAAAGGAGGAAAAATCGTCTTCGATTGCATACAAACAATTTATGTGAAAGTAATTGCAGAAAAAATACAAATTATCTTAAGGCATCAATACTTATATATAAAATAAAAGGCAAATTGAAAGTCATTCAATTTCATACACAAATTAACGAAAACTGTTATCAAACAAAATCATTCAAGTATATCCTAAAATACAAAAAAAAAAAGCAATGAATCAAATAAAAAATTTAAATGATTTGATTTTTTTTGTATGATAATTTATGACGTGTTATGTTATAAAATGGGAACAATAAAAAATCATTTTAATGCTATCGAATGATCTGCAATTATATTGGTAAAATTCAATTGAATTAAAAAGTCGTTAACTTCGTTTTTTAAATTTTTCTTCTTTACTAAAAGAATTACTGCAACTGCAAATTGGGTTGATATTTCGGCGGATTTTTTTCACAAGTCTTTTTTTTAAAAAAAAATGAAATAAAAAATATTGTTTAGCTAATATCATCTTGCTGCACTAGCTGCTTGTCAAAATATTCAAAAATCTTCTTTAATTTCAAATCAGTATGTCAAAAGATCATAATAATTATTATAGATATAACGCATCACAATTCTGTGAAAATTTTGATTCAGTAATTTTTAAAAGTATTAGATGCATTGAGAAAATAATTAATTTAAATAATTCATTTTTGACGTTATAAAAATGATAATGATTATAATGATTATAAATGAAAAATGAGCAGAAGAACGGGAAAAGTGAGTTAAAATCAGGAAAACATTTCATTTCCATCCTAGAAATTAGAGGTTTATTCTACGGAAAATCAAGCAAAAACCTCCAGTATTGCTTCGACAATTACGAGTGAATTAAGAGAAAGGGTAGCGTTAAAATTTGATCTAGAAAGTTTCAGTTGAGATCTTTAGATTATATGGCAAATATGTACACTGGCAAAAGTAGCGTGAAAAAAATCTATTTACAGGTTTTTTTTTTTCTTTATTAGCAAGAAAGCAAGAGAGTTATCACATAAAATTTGTAAATCCATATTAAATAAAGATGTGTCTTTTGTAATAATGGGATAATGGACGAAAAATCAAAATTTTAAATATTTAGATTCTTGGACAAATTATTATAAAAAAAAAAAAGGCTTAGCGAAGAACTTAATCTGAGGCATTTTTATTGCCAACTGTTAAACAAGGTTTGCAGACGTAATGGCTTGAGGATGTTTCCATATTTGGTAATTTAACTTTCGTAGAACACGTTACAGTTCAATGCAAACTTGAGTAATACGTGTTTGTAAAGTAACTTGAAAATATTTGCTGAAATACAGAATCTGTAAAACACATCTTACACATCAGGATAAAAATCCAAAAGTACCACTCTAAATGGTAGTTTACGGTTGTTCTAATAATTGTTCAAAAATTCATTTATATTTTTTTGGATTTTAATCCTAACGTTAACGTACACGGGATTAATAAAAACGAGAACGAAGCATTATTATATTTCTTTAGAATTCCAATTCTAAAGAAATATAATAATGTCTCGAGAGAGCAAAAATATATTAATGTCAACTTTCAACAAAAAAAATTCTCATAAAAATTAGTTGAATCTATGCCAAAGTCCAAGAAAAATGATATTTCAGCTAAGAAAATTTCCAACTAAACTATAAACCTTTTATTTTTTACGTATTTTTACTATTACAAACTGTGTATTGAAAATGGATACTTATATGTGTTGATTTTTAGCAGTTCTAAATTAATCATTTTATATAAAAAAAAAAGGGTTGAATATAAACTTTTTATTATGAGTGTGTCATAAAATAGATAAATAATAGTATATGGAAAAGTATTTCAGCAATTCTTTTTTTTTCTTCTTTCTTTTGCAATAAATGCTCGTTCGGAAACAAGCTTAAGCAAATATATTTGTTTTTCATTTCTATTTTTTGTCATTATATATATATATATATATATATATATATATATATATATATATGGATGCATATCATACTTGATTCCTATTGTGCAATTCTTAATGATATCTCCCAATGTTTATGTGAATGACTTTCAAACTAAATGAATCAATTAGTGAATAAACTCTATTACTGTGTGAAAAGAAAATACTCTATACTGAATATATTTTAACTTCTGAGAATCAAGCTTAAATTAGTAAAATTAGTATTATTCTTTCATCAGAATACATGAATGCATTCAGTTTTCTGTAATTACGATTTCCTTGATTTTATTCAATAAATACTTATTAACTAGGTAGGAACTGTTTCAAAGAAAAAATATCAAGCCCAATATAGAAATTTAATCTATATTCTTATGAAATCAATAACTGTGCTACGCTAGTTTTCAATTCAGAAGACTTTTTTTTTCTTTCACTTTCACTTTGCTTTTAGAATTGCGAGTGATACATATAACAAGACAGGTAAACACTATCACTTTTAAGTTTTTTTTAATTCAAGGGCAACAAAAGCCAAACAGAATTAAGCAATAATTGCTGTAAATTAAAAATTTGTAGCCACAATTCGAATTTATTTTCTTAAATATCATTGATTAATTTATTTAGTAAAAACAGACGAATTTTTCCGATTTTGGAATTGATTATCTATCATGAATTTAAAAACAGT
Organism: Nephila pilipes; assembly: GCA_019974015.1. NCBI lineage: Eukaryota > Metazoa > Arthropoda > Arachnida > Araneae > Nephilidae > Nephila > Nephila pilipes. The sequence continues at coordinate 10,708 of BMAW01002315.1, read as the reverse complement.
TGATTTTAAATAATATTTTACTAAATTTTTTTGACTCACATGAGATAATTCGAGATAATTAGTCAGACACACACAAAAAAAATTTTAATAAATTTTAATAGACATACGTAATAGATTTGTTTCAGATTTGTACGCGTTACATCGTGTTTTTTTTTTTTTTTTTTTTTGAAACCTCCCCCCCCTTTCAAATCTTGAACAGCATTGTTTTTTAAAAAAATTCTTTTTGTCTCAAAAAACTAAAGTAGAAATCGTCACGAGGACCTTTCTCCCATCTAAAGAGCGACATGTTGTCTTAGTACTTAATTCTCTTTGAAGTCATAAAGACGCCGGAAATAAAGCGGCCCGGTTTCCTCAATTTGTTAATGAGCACTCAAGGTTGCAGGGATGAATTAGAGGGCTGAAGCAAGTTGAAACTGTTTCCATGATTGAAAGCAAAACGAATTACACCCATTTACACAATGGTACAATCGGAAATTGCGCGCAAGGTGAAAAGGGCAAACCTGCAACGATTTAATTGTGCTTAGTTAACAAGCATAATTTTTGGTCATTCACTACTGATTGTAATTCAAATGATAAAAAGAAGAAGAAAAAAAATGATATATTATTGGGAATGGTTGAATGTTTTTTTAACACAAAGTGACACATTTTCACAACGAATAGTTTCACATATATTTATATAAATTATACATCAATATAAAATAAATAAAATTCACTTACAAATCATTATTAAGTATAAAAAATTTCTAATGCACCAATAATAAGAGTATGTATGATTATAAACAGATTTCAAAAAAACTTTCGTGAAATTTTTAGATCGAATAACTTATTTAAAATTTATTATTATTGTTATTTTAAAAATCTAAATTTCTATTCTTAGTTTTTGGTTATAAGCTATTTCATAAACTACAAATAGTTTTGAAATATTTTTTTCCACCTATAATGTTTATGAATATTTGACATTTTATATAACTGTCCGTTTAGGAATGAAATACTATAACTGAGATTAAACCAATTTTGCTAACAATTACAAATGCGAAGTTACAGAAAGTTTGCAGTTATGAAACAGTTCTACATATACTTGGTTATAAGAACCAAATTAAGAGAGAATTTTAATGAGTATGATAATAGTTATATTAAGAGATTGCTAGTTATATTTAAAAAAAAGTGACGATCCGAACAAAAGAAAACGTCGTGGAACACAATTAAAAAGAAGAATTGTAACTCTTCATAAAAAAAAAAAGGCGAAAAAGGTTTCATATATCTTAGCATATGTCATATTCCGAAGGCTCAGACAGGTGCACTGGAAGAGATTTACAAGACTTTGTCTTAAGAAGGTAGATAAACGATCTAAAAAACGTTCTTTCATCAGTTAACATATCGCATTGTACCATCCCGTTTGTTTGGTTACACTATTTTTAGCCAGGATGCGAAAAAGAAAAAAAAAAGGGTTATTATCTAAACAGCAAGCATTCTGGAAATTACATTTATAAAATCAGTTTTGGTAGATTTTATTATGGAATTTTTTCCCCAAGAAAAATTGCTTTAATGCATGTTTTTCATATTTTTTTAATCAAATTATCAAAACTAATTATAATTAAGGTAAAAACATATAAAATAAAATGAAAACCCTTTAAAGAATAACAATATGCAGTTTTTTTTTTTTTCATATCGAGGAGTAGTTACAGATATAAATCGATGACTGTAAAGAAGCCCATAATATAAGTTTTTTAAAAACTTTAAATAAAAATTTAAGAATATAAGAACTATAAGAAAAAATTTACAAAATGCAAATTTGTTTTAAGAAAAAAAAAAAAAAGTATTTCTCTTAAATTTCATAAATACTTCTCCTAATAAGAGAATAAGAATGGTAGAACATAAAAACATGAACAAAAGAAATTTATCAGCCATAAATATTTGGATTAATATACAATCTTCGTATATGAAATAAATAAACATTTCGATAAAATAGACATATACATGTAGCAAAATTTTGAAAACGCATTTCTTTTTTGATAAAAGTACAAATGAAAATTTTTATACCTTACAAAGAAAATAATATTACGTCAAACTAAATGCAAATTTTATTCTTGCTATTTGATTTTGCTATTTCTAAAATTTTTCGTCGCCATTTTCTTTGTGATTGATTGATTATTAATGTCGCACTTAGAATGAACATGGGGATTATTAGCAACGAACCTCGTGATTTTTCACCTCGAATTAAGTGACGAGGACGACACCAGAGCTGACAAAATATAAGCTCTTCTAAATCATGTCAAAAAGAAGGAGGCTAGATAGATTTAACGTGCATCAGCCCCGCTGTAAAGAGGGTCTAGCGGCATTAGGATTCGAATCCAGGACTGGACGAAACAATATAGGCCGCGAGTTCGCGACCATGACCGCTAAGCTACTACGTTTTATTCATTAATTAATGAAAAAGAAATCGATCGAAATGCAATTATGAAAAATTTTAACAAGTCTAAATGACAATTAATTATTGGATCAAAAGCATTTTTCTACCCACGAAATTGGTTTTGAAAAAGTAAATAAAAGTTATTTTAACGAAAAGAAAAAATTTCGACATCCGCATTGGTGTTTAGTTAACAACTTTTTCGCCTTCGTAAAATAATTTCAAGTTTCAAAACGAAACGAATTCAAAATTCGTCACTTTTATGCTAATAATCGAAAGAATCCCATCAGGAAATCATCATGATTATCAAATCATAATATTTGCTAGTTCTCTGAAAAATGAGGGGATCGCAGAAACACTGCTGATTTGGTGTGACTTACATCATAGCACTTTCTGTTCAAATAGAGAAGCATGCTTCTGGACATGATGAATAGCTCTTGTGACAAAAAAAAAGTTCTCGTGAGATAAAAATCTACGAGACTGTTTCACATTTTCCTTTCTCATGAGCAGTTAAAAATTAATTCATATATGCGAAGTTTAGAAAATATTTTACGTCAAATATGCCGCAGAGATAAGCATGATAAATGTTGAAGCTTTTTTCAAAGAAACTGAATAGTAAAATTAGAATGTTTATTGATATGAAATTAAGGATACTTTTGAATGCATTCATTTCAAAACGAAAACAAATAAAGATAAGAATATGTGTTATTATGATGTACGTATGTTATATATTGGAAAAAAAATTATGTTATAAGATTCAGTTAGATAAATATATAGGTGAAAAGAATTAAAAGCAAAATTTATTAAATGAAATAGGCAGCATATAGTAATAGAATAGGCAGCATGTACGATAGATGTGCGCTGACTTAAAAAGGCCACATATAGTATGTTTTATTAACACCGAAAAATTTCGATGACAAACATAAATGATGTCATGCAATAATTGCTTATTCCATATAAAATTATTTTATAAATTACAAGCTAAAACAGGGAGAAAATATTCATATTATAATTACTGATCTAAACAACAATTAGAATTAAGTTCATAATAATTTTTTGTGAATGCAGTTGTCTGAAAGAAATTTTGAGTACGTCAGTTGGTTTTTTTATTTTTGTTGCTATATCAAAATATTAACTAAAAATAAATAATATTTAAAAACAAATTATAATATATGTGAGAAAAACAGACAAGGAGCAAAAATCAAACTAATTTATGAAATAAATATTCTGTAATGTAACGTAATTTGGAATAACAATGAAAAAATTATAACTATAGATGAAATAGGTTTGTAGGTTAAAAAACATTTAGAAAAGAATAATACCGATCAAAAACTTCTGTAGTCTTTACATGAATAAAGTTTCGTAAATTTTGTTACGTCGCATCTCAAAATTTGATCAAAATAAAAATGATACTTATTAATAAAAATAATTTAATTTTTATATTCATTTTCAGAAAATATTATGAATTAAAACGACCCTTTTTAGAGTTTTTTTTTTATTCTCCTCTTTGCGATATGCTTTTTATATAGTGTGTCCAAATGATTAATAATAATCTAACCATTATTATATATGATGCCCCCATACTCTTCTAAAAATGGAGCAATGCTTTGTTTAAATGTTTTTTCGGTTACATACAAAAACTTTTAAGGCACAATGAAATAAATAAAAAAGATTAAAGAGAGTAAGTTAAGTAACTAAAATATTTTTTAAAAAGAATTTGAGAAGAATGATAAAAAAAAAGAGTCAGCTTAATAAAATATTGCAATTGAATATAATATTTACAAAATTTTCGAAAAGCACTTTTTTTACATATTTTCAAGTAACACACACACACACACACACACACACACACACACACACAC
>BMAW01002311.1:0-10791 GCA_019974015.1 Nephila pilipes | reverse complement strand
AACAGCAAGTTTAAATTTATTATGTCTATTTATATGTTTAATCTACACTTTCTGTCATTTTTGCAATATTCTTCGGTATAATTTATAGGTCTAAAAGAAGTAACCAACTATATGATTTTCCTTTATAAATTTCGTTGAAAGGAAAAGTTTAAAAGCCACGCCTCACTACTTAAATTTTTGAAAATAAAATTGATGTCAGATGCGATTTTATTTAAGCGATATATGTACAAATAGTCATTTTGATGAGTTTAAGCCATTTTAAAAATGTCATTTAGAATATGCAACAAAAAAATCAAACATAATAGGTATATTTGTATTTTCTATTATCGACAGAAAATATCTTTCAAAATCTTAATTAAGATTACATTTAAGATCTATGACAGATTTTCTAAGTGCGTAGAACAAAAATTTCTTGCATTTTGTTTAATTATTTTAGCAATACGTAACTGAACGAAGTACAATGATGAAAGTGATATTTATTACTACTAAATAAAAGCAATCCGACATCTAATCTTATCTCACATATATCATTCAATATAATAAGTCCTTATTAAAAATATTAAATATTGACCACATACGAGGGATGAGAATAAGATATGAAAATATCTTTCTACTTATGAAGTTCATGAAGCATCAGAACCTTCATTCAGAAATTCTTTTTGGAAAGAATATTCTTTGTTTTTACTAGCCAACTAATTTTAAAAAACATTCCCTGTTGTTAATTTTCGAATAGTGAGCATGAATTTATTGCCACAATGATACAAATATAAGATTTAATATGAAACAATAAAACGGCAAATAGTCCTTTTGTTAATGCGAAGATCGCCTCATAAGCATTAATGACACTAACTACTGTGTACCATAAGAATTGATTTTTTTGCTGGTTTTGGTTTTATTAACGTCACACTATTGGCGACGGACCTCTTAATTTTGAACCTCGGTCAAGTGATGAGCTTGCACCCCTCTCTCTTAACTTACTCAGCCCGCCAGCGGGAGGACTTTGAGCCCCGACACATTTAATGTGCATCATTGCCGGCTACACTGCGGGTGTTAAGTGGCCAAGGCTCGAACCCGCGACTCAACGAGAAAATTCTCTTTAGTCTCGTGAGTGGGTGAAACGATTGAAATCAATTCAACAATGAAAACAATGCCAAATGGCATATTATAGATACATATTGTCGTCAGGATGACATGCAGTTCCCCAAACTTGAATAAATTAACAACACTTTTACAAAAACTGCAGTTATAATAAAATTCACAACTGCATCAGTAATGGTCAACTCACTTGCTTAGTAGTTCACAACCAAGGACGAATCTCCACAGTAATACTTATTACGGACTACACAGAAATTATTATAATTCATGTGTTGTTTTCATTCATTCATGTTATCTAATATAGATTTAGTAATTTCCTTTGATTGGAAATTAATAACTATCCCTTTTACATTTCTCAACTTCATTTTTATTTTTACGTTTGAATCCTTAATTTGATGCATGCGCTCCTTATACAAAATTCACTGCATTTATACCCTTATTGTAATTGCAGATAGTTTGCTCTTTGCGGACTTATTACCATAGTCAGGTTGAAGTTAAAAACTGTTTATAGCGTGAAAATATACACTCTTCTAAAAGCAATTATTAGCTCTTAAATGGTGGAAGAATATCTTTAGGGTATTTATATATCTAGCTGCTATATATACATTAAAAAGACTCTTTCTCTGTTCTATATCACATAAACGTGTACAACTACATCCCAGAACAAATTATTTTAAGTAGTTTGTGTAAGAAAGGAATAAGTTGTTTTAGATAATGATATGAAATGTTTTCTGAAATGAGCGCAATTATTTTGTTTCGTTCTACTCGTTTATTTATGAAAGTATATCTTACTAAAACTCATGAACTAGGCCAATATGCTTTCCTTGAAAAATTATTAAGTTTTCAGCTTTTAAATTCCTGTATTGTAATGTATGATATTGATTGGTTAGCTTTATTAACGTCGCACTAGAAGCAACACGAGGGCGGTTGATGTTGGACCTCTTAATTTTGAACTTCGATCCAGAGACGAGGACGACACATGGATTGGTACTCCCCCTTTACAGGACACCACACCAACCCAAATGTATTGTAATTAAAATGAGTTTCTCGAATGCCAGTTTCATTGCGAGATATGTCTATAGCACTGGAAAACAAAAATATATTTTTAAAAAATACGTAATTTGAAATAAAAGTTGTTTTGAAATAAGTTACCTTTTTTTGTTTTTAATAAAAGGTATCATAATTATTGTTCTGTATAATTTGACTATTCACAAAGATACTGCAACAATTATACTGGGGATCAAAAGGGAAAAAATTCATTTTTGACTGAATATCTACGAATATTTCGGAACTATTTAAATGAAATTTTTGATGATTACATAAATTGATATGATAAAAAAATATACCGTACAAGCAGCAGGTATGGTACACAAGATAACAGTGATCTGAAACTTTTTAGAAATAAATTGTTGCTACAGAGTTAAGAAATTGATAAATAAAAATTATAAAATCGTTGTTTGGATTTGTAAGCATAATTTTTCTCGAATATAAACAATGGAAATCATTAACTATGTTGTTGGAAACACCCATCTGAGGACCGGGTGTGAAAAAATAGTCTCAGAGTAGGGCATGCATGCTGTAAGAGGCTACTAAAAGACAGTGTATTTATTCTGGCACCGAGCCCTGAGGATTTTATCAGGGGCCTTGTCCTCGAGGTTGGGGACCTCAAGGGTTACCTTCTTTAGATTGGTATGGACAGGATGACAGTATGGTGCCGTAGATATCTTTTTTCCTTCCATAGGGCTTCCTGCCTTTGGTGTAAGTAGGAGACGCACTCCCGGGACGCTCTAGCAATTTTTCTATATTTTAGACCCTGCTTCTTTTGAATGAATTCTTTTTTTACTTGTTTTCAATTTTTTCGGTCAGCATTCTTTAACTGTCAGCACAATAACGAATGCTACGGCTTCCTTTGACAATGCAGAACAGAAATATTCGAAAACTACATTGCGCCAATAGAAAGAGCAAGATAAAAGTGTGGCTGTTCTGCGTGCAATATTTTGAGGGCCGTATACGTGTCTGGAGATTCAGATGTGGCTGATATTCTCCTGCTTACAATCGATATCGGCAGAGTGTCCATTCGCCTGGAGTGAAAGTTTGGGCAAACACAAGACATGCACAACTTTAGTTCGGATGGACAGTAATTTCAGCGTAGATTGGTACATTCATTACATCCTACGTCTTGTAGGTTTTTCTATTTTCAAGGTCTTCCAAACACCTACTTCCATCAAGGTAATGAAAGACCACATTTTGCAAGATATATTCTGACATTCCACAATACACAGTTTATTCGATTTTTGCTTTGGCCTGCATGGTTTCCAAATCTTTTGCCCATTGAAAATATCTGGTTATAGACTACGCAAAGGCTTACCCGCTACAACTACTACTTCAACTAATAGTTAAGGTAGATGCTGTGTGGCCCTAACTTGAAACATCATGGAATCCTGTGCCAGTTGTTGTCATTCAGGTAAATTTCGACTCATTGCGTTACAGGGAAATGGCTGTTTCAAATGGAAAACTAGCAGTTACTACAACTTTTGCGTATTTTTAAACCACTAAACTGCCTGAAAAAATCAATTTTTTGTCTTTATATCATACTATTCATGTAAAATAAATTTCTTTTTTTATATTTGCTTTCCTTGATGCTATTAAAATTCTAATGGCTTGCAGGGAATATGTAGTTCATACAATGTCATTTCAATTACTAAGTATAGATTTATTTTCGTGACGTTTCTGATAATATGTTTATATATGTGAAATGCGATATTGTTTTTCTCGTCATTTCACTTTTTCTCTTGTCTACGTGTATATTTTGCTATAGGTCTTCCCAGAAGAGGAAAAACATCTCTTTATTTCAATTGAAATAAATAATTCTATAATGTTTAAGAAATAAATAAATAACCTGGGTATTTCTTTATGAAAAGTATTTTTCTGAAATAGATCCATAAAGCATGCATTTTTTTTTTTTTAAAGTTCGATTTTCTTATTAAAATCTGTTTTTCGGTAAAAATTTGTATTTATTTAATTTTTTTCCCAGCAGGATGGTTTCATTCAAATATAATAACTTAATATATATCACGCCCTCTGTAAATAGGATTTTCGAATTTCCATCAGTATTCGGCTCTTTTAAAGTGGCTGAAGAGACATAGAAGTAATCTTATGCCTCCTTCTTCATTGAGAAACTAGAGGCTTCTAATACATAAACGTTTATTTTCTTATATTTAGTTACTTCGCATGTTTGAGATTTTATTTCCGTTTACTGTGGTACATTGTGTACAATACGATATACAAATTTATATGTTTAAATTTCAAGAGTAACTCGGTGTGTTTGAGAGTCCAGATTTATTTCTGCCCAATATTCTAACATTTTTTCGATCTGGTCTATATTACCGAGAGAAAAGTAGTGTATTTCATATTATTTTCGCAACTGTAGAAATAGGATGATCCAAGAGGTTTAAAATGTTTGGCTTCGCAGCAGTACACCAACTTCCCAAAGTAGTACAGTGAGTGAGAATAAAGTTTAAAAATGAACAAGATCAAGATGTGACCATGATGCGTTAAACAACATAAGCCTGTGATGTCTCAGTTTTAATACGAGAAATTTAAGTAGAAATTTACAAACTGATTGAGAAGAAGGAGTGGCGTAATGAAAGAATTTTTTCTAGGGTATACTGGAGCCACTCACTCTTGTTCAAATGAGAGAGTAAGCCTTGAAAAAGAAAAAGATCAAAAAAGCGCTTCGAGTAAAAGTATCACTATTTATCAAGAATTGAAATAAAGGGGATGGAAATATATTCCTTCACACTGAGTGTGTTCTTCTTTTCTTCAGCAGTGTAGATAAATATGTAAGTTACTAAATTGGCGTTACTCTACCCGCCATAGTTGTGGTTCAAAATAAATTCACACAATATTTAACAAACTGTAAAGAGATAACACTCTTTGAACTAAGATTAAAATTCTCTTTTATTGAAGTAAGATCAAATGATTCACCTATTCATTTCAAATGGTTTCCTTTTATGTCGTAATCGAACGCAGACTTCAAAACATCAATAACGCAATGACAGCTATTAGGGAGGGATTATCGCTCCCTTGGCGTACTCAAGGCTCTCGTTTATTTACATAGTTATGTGCCATTCCTCTTAAATTTCTACTTCCTTCCTGTAACTATCAGCGGGTGTTTATTCTTATGCCTTGCTTTGTTTCATCTAGTGTACCCCGTCCTTTTTGGGGGAAAATACGAAATTTTTTTGTGGAACAACCCCACGTACATTATAATGCACTTTGTAAACTATAAAAAATGAGGTTGACGTTTTAAGTATATGGCTGTCATGAAAAAAAGCACTCAGTGAAGGCAATTAAGTACTGAATGCGATTGTTTTCAATTCGTTCATAATAAACAGATTTTTTTTTAAAAAAAAGTCCCCTTAATAATGAAAGTAGATATTAGAAAATCCGCACATATTTTTGAAAAAGGCATACAGTGAAAATAAGGAAATTAAAATTATTTAGATGTTTTAGTCATTTTAGAGTGTTATATTACCTTGAACTTTAATCAAATGGTTATTTGATGTAATAGTTTTTCATTGTAGCATGGAAATGTATAAAAATACAGCAAGATATAAATTTATCAAACTCAAGGTGACAATTAAAGCAAGCTGCAATTATGAATTATGAAACTTTTCCATTTCAATGTGTCTTACTTCAAGATTTCGCATTCACATTTTTATTATTGAATAGCTACTAAAATCTAATGAGGTAAAACATTTAAGAGGAATAACAATTAATTTCTATTTATTGCATATTACTTATATTACAAAATATTAATTAAAAATCTAAAACATGATTCATAAAAAATTTAGACTTATCAATATTAGTCGGAAATATATTGAAAATTCACTCACAGTAAAGTACACATAACACATCGATCAAATACTCCCGAGTCTCAAATTGAAAACAACATTTTTTTTGCAAATTTTTTTTTTATTCATCAACATAACACCTTTTGTTAATCACCATTTAGGGTGATACAATCGTTCCAACGCTTTTCCAAATTTTTATTTATTTATTTATTTATTATTTTTTTCCGCAAGAAATCTTTTTTGTTGCGAGTAAATAGCGATAAACAGCTTTCTGAATCATCGATTCGTTGCTGTTTTTGTTCCATCGAAAGCAATCGCGGCACCCACTTGGAAAAAACCTTTTTCACTTCACTTCAAAAATCCTTTTTCCTGGTCCGATCGACTTAAAATTTTGACACGTTTCAAGCAAAGATTAGTACTCTAGAAAGACCTAGTTACTGGTTTACTACGAGCGCCAACTCTGGGTTAGTTTCGGGAGTTATTGATCGATGTGTTATATGTTTTATGTTGCTTAACTGATCATAAAGATAATTTACTTGTAAAACAGTTTATGAAAACATAGCTTTTGTATTTTAGTATTAATTGCTTAGAATCTGTATATGATATAATGTTTTAACAACTTCACTTTCTTTTTTTTTTTTAATTTAAATTTCTGATTAAAAAAATATTCTGTTAGAATGAAATACCGCTATATTTTGCTAACTATGTTTTTGTACCTTCTTTCCAAGTATGATTTCGAATCTCTGTTTCCTAATACACACACCAGTAACATTTTATATATATAGACATACATGAAACATACATAGATCAATTAGTAGCTAGTTATTTTTAATGCTTGTCTTATTGTATTAAATAGATGTGTGTACTATTTGTTTGATTGTTTGTCCATTAACGTCATACTTAAAAGCAATGTTATTGTATTTGAAGGTTAAAATCGTAATTTATAACTTCGGTCAAGCGACGAGATCGACAACTCACATATTTCCGCCATCTCCCAATTTGCACAACTCTCAAAAGATATAATTTGGGAGTTAGGAGCTTCTACCAACATTAGTTCTAGGACCCAGTGGAGGGGTGGACTTCGATAGTCTAATGGACATTATAGCTGACTCGTAACCGGCGGTTTCTTCTGACTCAAGGGTTCCATCCTTGACGCAACTAAGGTCGCACCGTGTAGCCGAGGCTGATGCACGTTATCCGTTCGCTTCTAGCGTATCACATGCGATAAGCTCGCATTTCCTCTCCTGTGCCCAGCGTACCACATATGATATACTCCGTGAGTGTGGTCATACGCTTCCGCGGAACGTATCAATAGATATACGCTTGATGAAAATGTTTTATTTGATTTTTTGAATGTTACTATAAAGCGTTACAATATCGCGAAATCTATAGGTTATTAGGAGTAGTGACCTTGGTAATCTGGGCTTGGATTTCATTTCATGAGGGGGTAATTGTTAAAAGCACGGGTTGCGACGCGGCTCTTTAAATGTAATGACACGATAAAAAGGGTGCACTTGCTTTCGGTTTGCTTTTTTCTTTCCTGTTTGCTTCTTAGAAATTCGAAGTAGAATTTTAGACCTTTTACGGGGTTTAGGGCTTTTGGTAGCAGATACGCTCAGCTGTTTGTTTCATTCGTTCGGATTTTATTTGCAGCGACAGACATGAAGAAAAGAAAGTATATATTTGATATCGAGATATGCGAATTAATGAATGAATCTGACAGTAAGTTAGCGAAAATAATCCAAATCTGTACGTAGATATTAAAGTAAAAAAAAAAGGGGGGGGGGTACCAAGAAGATGTGTCCTTTGCTCAAAATCTTGCTGGAAGCGCCAAAATATGTCTGTAAGACATGTGACATTGGACTATGCATTGAATTTTTTTTATAATTGTACCATACAGCAGAATAAGGTTTATTTTTTATATCTATATGTTACATGTAATGGTACATCATTAAACCATGAAATGTATGTAACAAATGTAAATATATGTTATATTTTCTGCATAGATATGTTTTTATGTAATTGTTTTATGTAAAAACGTGGAATTTTGGATTATATCTTTTTTTTTCTTTCGTTTATTTTAAAGTTAATTTATTTTAAATATTATATGTAAAATGCAAATTATTCTAACGAATAGTTGAGATTAGAGGAATTATTTTCGAGTATTAGGGTTAATATCTGAAATTGGCTGGACATAACCTGACACTCCGTGGTAAGAAACCACGGGCCCAGACAAGCACTTCATTTTCTCCCTCCGGTAGCGAAAGGGTTAAATCTGTCGAGGCTTAAATTCTTCCCGTTAGTGTGAAAGTTGCGAGAGAGGAGTGCCAGCTCAGTTGTCATCCACGTCATTTCAAAATCACAACGTGTTTAGCTAAAAGTCCTCTTGTTGCTTCTAGTTTGAGGTTAAAAAACCCAATCAACACAGTGGTCCTTCAATAAATTCATCCTACTGGTTCACTGAAACAATCACCCGTGAGTTGACCGGGAGATGCGACAATTGTTTCTCCAGCATATTATAAGACTAAAACGAACCTACTGTTTGAGGGTAAACCGAACACCCTGACCCTGGGTTTTATTTCAGGACACTTTTCCTCCAGGTCGAAGGACATCGACGGCTCATCTACGTTTCCTAAATACGGGCATCATTACTCTGCGACGCACTCGTGATATTATTCGTCCCCATGGAATTTCCTATCGTTGACAAAAACGGATGGCAGGCACCATAACTGCCTAGAGATCATTCGCTCTTTTTTTCACTAGTGGCCATGGTAACCTACTGGTCATAATTACAGACTTGTGTTCCGCGTTTTTTGTTCAGTCGTGGGATCATGTCTTGGCTACTAAAGACATGCCGTGTAAAAGGGGCTGATGTATGTAAATCTTTATTGGTTTAAAGTCATCACATAATCGTAATGCGGTTGCTAGCTCAAGTGTCGTCCTCGATCCTTGAACAAGTTTAAAATTACGATATCCGTTTCCAATAACACTTGTGGTACTTCTAGTGCGACACTCACCAAGGAAATAATCCTGGTCGAGAACCGCCGATCCTTATTACATAGGTAAAGCAACTATAATATTTTTTAATATTAACTCAGACGTTCGCCAAGAAAAGCATAATTTCGCCAATTTGAGAAATTGATGCATGGAACTGGCAATTTAAAACTCAGTTGTTTCAGTGCCACCGTTTGATTTAACTGTATATTACTATCAAATTCCAAAGCATTAAGAAAATTATTGGACGCAGATTACTTCAGTTGGAGTTTCGGTCAAGTGACGAGGAAGCATTCAGAAGTAGCACTAAAATTCCAAACTTCCACTTTACGCATATCTGTCAGTGGAAGATTCGATTATTTGTACATCCATCTGTTTCCTTTTAAGACCCACTTGAGTTAAAACATAACTGTAATATACGACAAAAACAACCTCAGTATCGAACTAACGACATTGAACAAATTTCTATTTTCCTACATGTTTTCCAATCATAATTTTTTTTTCAAACTTACCTGTTCCATGAATACCTTCGTTAATAGCACGTTAGGAAGTGTTGAAAAGTGCGTAAAAAATTGAATATTAGTTAGAGTGAAATTTGAGAGGAAAGGTATGTCAGACCTTTGTCTTAATAATTTCATCGTTATTTAAAATTTCGATCCAACTTCATAATCTTATTATTGTTTTATATTGATGTTAATTAATTTGTTTTTGAATAACGTATCGATTGGTTTGATTTTATTAAAGCAAAACGAGAACTATTGACGACGGACCTCATAATTTTGAACATTGGTGAATTGACAAATACGACACCTGAACTAAACCCCCTTCATCTATTTTCCTCATCAATGCGTTGGGAGGATATTGGGCTGCAACATATTTAACATGCATCAGCCCTGGATAAACTGTGGGAAGTTTGCAGAAACAAGACTCGAACAGACGTCTCGAAGGACCCCAACATCCATGAGTCCGAGTCCATGATCTTAAGGCTACCAAGGCCACTAGAATAAAGGTTGTTAAAATAGTATATAAATAGCATGACACCATTTGAAAATTAAAAAAACATTGTTTGGATTTGTAAGCATATTTTGTCTCGTACATAAACAATACAAAACATTAACTTGCCGTTGGAAACACCCGTCTGATGTGCGGGTGAGAACAAATAGTCTCAGAGTAGGACATGCATGCTGTAAGAGGAAACTAACAGTGTCTGAGGTCATATTCGGGCACCGTGCCCCTGGGGATTATATCAGGGGACTAGTCTTACAGGTTGGGGACCTCGAGGGTTACCATTTTTAGGTTGGTAAAGGCAGGATAACCGCATAGCCCCCAAGTTATCTTTTTCCCTTCCATGGGACTTCCTGCCGGTGGTGAGAGCGTGTGACGCTTTCCCCGGACGCTCTAGTAATCCTTCTATATTTTACACACTTCTTATCAGTAAATTCTTTTTTTTTTATCTTTTTTTCTGTCAGCTTTCTTTAACTGTCAGCACATCGACGAATATTTCGGGTTCCTTTGACAATGCAGGGTAGAAATAATCGGCGACCATGTTGCGCAGAAATAACTAATAAGGTTGATGCAGGTGGCACGAGCTTGAAACAGCAAGGAGTCCTTCGCCAGTTTTTGTCATTCAGGAACATTACGACTCATTGCCTAACTGGGAAATGGCTGTTTTAAATGGAAAACTAGCAGTTTCTACAAATTTTGCATATTTTCATACCACTAAACTGCTTGAAAAAATCGTTTTTTTTTGTCTTTATGTCATATTATTTATGTAAAATAAATATCTTTATTTTATATTATCTTTCCGTCATGGTATTAAAACTCTAACGGCCATCAGGGTATATGT
>BMAW01002303.1:326884-419299 GCA_019974015.1 Nephila pilipes | reverse complement strand
GTGCATCTTTTTTTCTCATTTGATCGGCAATCATCATTCTCCAAGCCTTCAAAGGAGTCAATTTAAGCTCACTGAGCCAACCTTCAAAATAAGTCGAATTTCAAAATACTAATCCTTTCCAGGTCCCATTTGGGCTTTTTCTATGACGAGAACAGCTCCCGAATTTTTCTGCGCTTTAACTTGAACTGCTGAGAAGCATTCTCAAATGTGGGAGTAATCCTGCATTTCTCTCTGACCACGGGGCAATGAGGGAGGTTACATCACTGTAGGGTACCAATGGAGATAGGGGACCCACAGAGATCTTCTCACCAAGATCCAGAAGCTTCATTTGACGTTCAAATAAAGTTAAGAACAAGTCCTTTATATCAACTCAGGATTAAAAGTTGGTAACAGCTTTTTTTAATTCAATCTTGCTTGGGGTAGGTTTTTAGAACCTACAACTCTCTGAGTCTCATTTTGCAAATGTATTTTTCTGCAACTCAAATTAACGCTGTGTTTGCTATTTTTATTCTCCTCATCTAACGCTTTGATACGATGCCTCAAAGATATCCTTCACAAATTCCTGGGTTCCTTTTGTAAGCATTACTTGCTAAAAATTTAGCCCTTAACTCACTATCTTTTAAAGCCTTTCCCCTCTACAAGTTTCTTTAAATTTATCTAACTCATTAGCAAGCTTTAATGAGATCAGCTTTTTTTTACCTTTCTTCCTGCAGAAATGACATGATTGAAAAAAATTTTAAGAATTTTAAATAAATATGATAAAATAGTAGCCATGTCAGGCCTTGATTGTCAATGAAACTCTTACAAATATGAGGATTACACTTTAATGATCTTACACTTTTATAATATGGCTAGCGTTTAAATTATAATGCACTTCAGAAAACAATAAATTTACAAGGGCAACAAACTAATAACATATTCAAATAACAACAAGGAACACATCCAAAAGATAAAATAATATGAAAAACATTAGGAATCATCAGTTTGTAATGATAAAATTCACGCAATGAAAATACTAAACAAATTAAAATAATCAGGTATGCTATGCTACCTAAATTCTATATGAAACCAGTAAAATATCACAAAATAATATCATCAATGTGCAATTCAAATACTAAACAGAAAACGGCTATCTCAAGAAATAAAAGAATTCCTTATTTTGCGGGGCCTGGCGTTTATCTTTTTTTTGGCGATGTCGCCAAATATGGTTATTGCGCAAATTTTTATGGTAACCCTAAAAAATCTATAACAGGATCTGACACTTTGTTTTCTCCTTTTACGCTGATTGGATACGAACGTTGCTACTGCTGAGGTACCGTGATTTTGAAACTGCTGTACATTGAAAATGTCAACGTCCAGTGATTCGCTTCAAATAATTTTTTTGCGGAAGGTGAAAGCAACCGCAGTAGTAATTCGAAGGCTACATCTTTTGGAAAAGGTCTTTTCCAAAAAATGTTTTCACGGTATAGTGATCGGCTGAACAGCGTCCATTGAAGCCGTTAATAGCTTGGATCATTTTTGTAACATTTTTCGTTCCTCCGAAATGGGAGAAAATCTGCGTTTGATAGAATTGGATATTTGAAAGTTGTTATTTAGAATCCGATTACGATTGGTATGGTGAACGTGGTTTATGGTGACATTCGTCCGACGAAAATGGATTGTTTTGATTAGTTTTCCCGAAAGGGAGAAAATTAGCGTTTAGAAAGCAAAGAATTTCTAATAACGATTTTTGAAGCAGTTCGTTGAATAGTTAGGAATCAACTACTGTATTCATGTTCGTGGGGAGCAGATTTATTCTGAATAAGGTCAGTAAATTTTATCCATCTGTTTTCGCAATGTTTCCTCTTTATGTTATGTATTTTTACTTTTATTCATTGTGTAACTGAAATCAAAATGCGTTGTTTGTCTACTAGACACGACGATTTCGTTTTTTTTTTTCATTGAATACGTCTGCTGACTTCAGACCTTCCAGGCATCGACGCCATCTTTTTTTCGCTTCTCATTTGAAATACCCGCCTTGGTGTCATTCTGGTATTTCCATTTGCCTTCCAGGCACGACGCCATCTTTTTTTCTCTTCGATCTCCGGGTTTGAACCCGCTTATGCCATCTTAAGCGATTTCAAAAAAAAAATCGCCAAGGGCTACTCCCAAAATAGGCTTTTACCAAATAAAAAACAATATGTTAGAATTAATAATTATCATTACATAAGAATACGAAAATCTAAGAAAATGTACACAAGATTATGAAACAAAATTTTTTCAATGTCTAATGCTACATACATTCAGTAAGTAATTATTCTACAAAAATATCAAGCAAAAATAATTATTGAACCAATATCCGTATAATAATAAATTTAGTATTCATCATTAAAATAATAACACTGTAGCAGGGTTGCTACCACTTGTTTCTTTTTTTTTTTTTTTAAGGAAAAAAAACGCACACAACACTGTAGCAGGATTAAGTACCAATTGTTTTTGAAGAAAAATGCACAAAACTGTAGCAAGATTACACTGAATTCTGGAAAAGAATGGTATCACTGGACACACTATAGCAGGATTTCTACAAACGAATTTTGTGAACACTGGTACCAATACAATATAGCAGGATAAGCACATGAGTTTTGATGTGAAAAAATGCACAAAAAAAACCTGAAAACTCTCAACAGGAAAATGGCAGGTTTGTTTCTACTTTCCGCTGTGAGACAACAGAAGTCAGGATGATTCACTTTGTCTCCTTCTGATTTCTAGGGGATTTTTTTGGCAGGAACGTGATGGGTACTATGAAAGCAAAAAAGTATTCGCTATCCATCTCTTGTTTTAGGCAGTTTGCAGGCGCAGGACCACAATTTCTTCCGAGTAACTCAATTTTACCTCCAGGTAGCTTGATTCATAATGCCGGTTACGCTTCTACGGGTCGATAGGCTTACGGCACGCAAGGCGCCATTGTAACTCGCCGGGGGGATGAAGTTGTCGTTCGACCTATGAAATTATTTCACCAGGGTTACACATACATTTATTCTGGTACTGCAGGCATATTTATACAGGCCAGCAGCCACAATTTAAAGACGTGTATTTTATAAATGCAGAAAATAAATATCAGGGGAAAGATTCCCGCGTGATGGTCACACCAGCTTTCCCCGCAGTATCGACTCAACTACTCGTTTCCCACCAGGGGGAAACTGTACAGGTACACTGTAATGGAGGCGCCATCTAGCAGTTATAACCAAAAACAAAAATAAATATAACCGTTGGTTACAATATATATATATATATATATCGCAGCAAATATGAAATATAACTTTCATGAATTGAACATTTCTCTTCATCGTTCAAAAGTAATACTAATTTATTCAAACTTTTAGATGCTGAAAATACATTTACACATCTAAAATAATCAGTGAAGAATTTTTGTGCGTATAATAGATAATTCTTAGTGTCTATGTATTAAATTATAAAACAGCGTATAATATAATTTTATAATTATATGATGTAACGGTAATGTGGTCACTGCCTACTATAAATATTGCAAAATGAAATAATTATAATAGTTTTTCCCAATTATTACATTTGAATAGCATAATTTACTGCACGAAAATTCTAATTATGGTTCTAAGAATGATACAAGTGTTAACTGTCCTATTTAAAGTCCGCCTATAGAGGGCATTCTTTTGTAAAGGGAAGAGTGTTTGATGTCACACGATCCCCTCAGACGGGACCTGACAGAATCTGCAAGAGGAGCTGTTGTAAACGAGCGGTAGTAAATAAATTGTTGTTGTTATACAACCTGATGTGTTTTTGTCTTAGGACAACTGTGAAATGTAATCTAATGATTATTAACTAAGTTAACAAAAAGTATAAGTATAGGAAATGTATGTGTAAGGAAGACACACAGTAAAAAGAAAATTTTTAAAAATTCAGAAGTGGGATGTGTATTAAAACCCACGGCCAAACTGACATTTTTCTAAGAGAACTGTACAAAAGGATGTACTTTGTAGGCCGCTAACCTACCGGAATTATGAAAGACACAAGAAAGTGTTCCCTGGATTATATAGTGGACCGTGCAAAAAAAAAGTACGTTATAGGACTCCAACCTACCGGAACTGTGAAAGAAAATGTGCTAAGAAGTTATTTATTTTGAATAATTTTGAAGTATATTGAAATAGTGTTAAATATGTCGTTCCTCTCAAAAGGACGTAAAAGTGATTTAGTCGAGCTTGGGCTTGAATTAGGCGAAAGTGTCCCTTCGGACGCTACCAATGTGACAATAAGGGCTATCATAATTAATAGCGAGTGCTATGAAAAAAATTGTCTCGAAATGTTCGCGAGAAGATAATTGAAGATTGGATTGAAAGAGAACAAAGGTTAGAAAGAGACCAGGTGAGACAATTTGAACTAGAAAAATTAAGATTAGAAAAACTAAGAATGGAAATCAATAGAAGAAAACAAGGAAAAATCCAAGAGTACTATGAAAAACGATATCAGCCTCAGCAGGAAAAGTTTGAATCTGAATTGAAAAAAAGGGACGAGAAGTTTATCCAAATTCAGAAGAAGAATGAAAAATTATCCGAAGCTATAGTGTTACAAAATACCAGTATTTAAATCGAAGCAATGAAAATTGTCGATGAAAGACGACTTCAGTCCAACAGGAAAAGTTTGATTCTGAACTGAAGAATAAAGAACAGAAATTATCTAGAACCCAGGAACACAATGAAAAGTTAACGCAAGCCATACGGGAAAAACATGTCATTAATAGAGGAAAAGAAGAAGCGTTATTAGCACCAGCGATCTACTGAATGATAAAAAAATGAGAACTATAATATGTTAAATGAACTAGAAATATCGAGGAAAGAAACCTGTACCTTAAATGAAGAAACAAAAGGAATATTGAGAAAGGTAAATGATTACATGAGAAAAAGGATGATTTGAAGATATTAGCCAACTTTAGAAAGCAAAAGAGATTGAAAGAAAAAGTTCAAAGAGAAGTGCAACGGAAAATACAGAAAGGAAATGAAGAAAACGGAAAAAGAAGACAGCAACGATGTCAAGAAGCATTTACACGTTTAGAAGGACAAAAATTAACTAGAGCTCAGAAAGCCAATGAGAAAATTTTAAAGGATGATACAGGAGAAAATATTCCCATTGATGGAAAGAAGGAAGCAGAGTTCCTCAAAACAGGCCCCATACCAAATCCGATACAGTTGGGAAAAGCTAAAGTCTTACGACAGATAATTAGGTGGACAGAACGAGTGGTTAGCCAGTTTCCCCTCCTCAGAAAAAAGATACAATTTAAAATGAAGGGAGCAATTTCAACGCAAAGGAAAAGAAAAACAATGAAGGAACTGGTAACATTTCCCAGTCTCGTGAAAGAATCACCAAGAAACATGTTTTAGAGACCAACATAACATTTAGAAAAAGTTGGTACAGACAGGACTTTCAACAAAAAATAAAGAAAAGAGTTATCGAACTCTCGAGGAGAAAGTTCCCCCTCTCAAAAGGCGAAAAAGCGATAGGAAACTCCGTTTGACCCAGGGGGGGTTCTAGCAGGACTTCACTGAGGAATGAGTCTCCATCCCCTTTCAGTAACAAGAATTCGGGACACCTGCAAAGTTACGCAGCAGAAGAAAAAAAAGAAAAAGGGAGGGAGAGAGAGAGAGAGCAGAAGGGCAAAAAGAAGACTGCAAGTTCGTTGACCAAGTGATGGACATTCAAAGTGTGGGAAATTTTGAACCAGGTCGTAAACGCAAGGAAAAAGACCCCCCCCCCAAGCCGACAGTGAGAGAAAACTCCCGCTCTCATTTCTTCAACCAGAGGTTACCGGGGTTTTACTGACAAAAAAGAGACAAAATTTCAAGGAGGAATTAGCACGTGTGAAAGGAGTCAGCAGCTTTCACCCCCCCCAAGCAGAGATTGCGTTGGTAGAACTATCCTGCTTACGTCCAGTCTGGTGAGTCAGTGCACTTCGGGAATGTGTTTCCCCTCCCTTTTGATACGAAATGGAAGAATTACAAATGGGTGAGAGAATTTGTTTTTTTTTGGTAGTAATCGAGTCATGATTACGTCAAAAATCTTACTTATCAAACAATGGAGTGTGCTTCGTATTAAATGAAATTAAACCTCAAATTCCTAAGACAGTGTGATACTGAAATTAAGAAAATGAGATTCACTCTAGCGTCATGCTTGTCACTGAACCGTTATTCAGAAATACGGTATACATATCTTAAAGATCTCGCGTAGCTTTTACATGGATTTTAATTTAAGCCAATCCAATTTGGAATTTACGTATGTATTTAATTCGGAAACAGGCATATAAAAATTTTAAAAAAATAATATAATCTTTAATAAATAGACTTGACATATTGAAAAAAAAATCGATGATTCAGATTATAAAAATCTCTCTTTAAATTTTATATTATAATAAGTTTAAAGCATTCACAAATTGATACTTTTTTTGTAGTAAATAAGTGAAGTACACTAAGCAAAGTTATTAATCTAAATGATTATCATGTAAATTATTAAAAACAGATTCAAGTGTTTTATGTATATAATCAGCCATTTTGAAATTTTAGGTTGTAAATTTAATTCAATAATTTGATTCTATTTATTGAATGCACCTAAATACTCTACAAAAACAATAATCAGTTATTTAAAATGATTTAAATGGTAACCTGAGATTTAATATATGTTCCCGGTTCTTCTGAGCTTATCAAAATCAAAATCATATTATTTGAAGGATCTATCATATCTATAGGATAGAATGAACTCTAGTTTTATAGATTATTCTATTCTGTGAATGAGAGAACAGTGCAACGCTTTAAAATTTAATAATTCAGGACTTGTTTATGTTTCGTTTTGGCGCATTATACATGTTAATTTCTCATAATAACAATTCACAATTGAAAAGTGTGTATCAATTGTAATTATGCCTCATTGCTAATTAAGGTAATATGAGCAAAACGGGTAAAAAACTTTAAAACAATACCAGTGTATTATGCTAAAAATCCGATTTAGCAAAAGCCTTTCCACTACAACATCAAACTTTGATATCATTTAATATAAAACAATGAAAAAAATAAGAAAAAGGAAAATAAAAAAAATTTAAATATTTTGTTGCAATTATTCTTAAATAAGTTTATGACTGTTTAACTGTAAGTAACTTTTGATAACGAGATAAGATATAACTTAAAAGCGTTTGAACTTTTTTTTGTCACAAATCCTGCTACAATACTCGTCTTTTGTTCAATCAGTAACAAATCAAACACTATGAAATATACTGCTGAATTTTAGCTGATATGTTATGAATTTCAAAAAAAGTTGATAATTCATTCCTGCATTACAAATCATTCATCTAGATTCAACTTCTATAAAGTTTTTAATCAAATCTTTTGTCTTTGAAGAAAACAATAACATTCTTCTCTACAGATATTATCAATCAACTTTTTATAACTGTTTTCACAGATACAGTGACGAGAATGTGTTAATAACCTTCCACAATTTTTTTGAAAAGATATTTCTCGTGTTGTGAAAGAAATACTCCAAGAAATCAGAAAAATATTGATAAACAATGAGAAATTTTTTAAAAAGTAAAAGGTTAAAAAAATGAATTACTTGAAGGAGGAAGAGAAAAAAAAGTTAACATATAAAATTCGTTATTATAATTTGAACGATAAAATGCTTGATGTCATAAAAAAATCTAAATTATTTACAAGAAACTATTAGACGTGAACATATTTTTTTACAATTTTTTAAAATTGAAATACGATTATCAGTACAATTTAAGTATTTGTTTGAAAATGCTTTTGTATTGTAGGAATTTTTAATTCAATAGATTTAATGATGTTTGTTTCTACGATAACTATTTTTTGTAGTTTCTTAAAAGAACAGAAAATGTTGAGCTCCATTTTCCTCTAGAATTTTCCTCTATAAAATAACTAAATAATAGGTGTGGTTTAAAAATAATATATATATATATATATATATATATATATATATATATATATATATATATATATATATATATATAAGATTTTCCCTTCCAATTTCTTAGAAAAAATTAAACTTTTTCTGAAATGTCTGAAATAACCTTATTAGAAACACGACAAACATTAAAATAAGTTAAAGTTGTTATGTTCGCTATATACCTTGGAAGATATTAAAAAAAAAACTTCACATATTTCCCTTAAATGAAATTCACATTAAAATAAATTTTTTAAAAGCTTACACTGGAGATTTTTAATGTCTGTGGAGAATACGGATAACAAAGGTTTAGAACGTATAGAAATTTGCTGTATTCATATAACAAATCTATTTAAAAAAAAAAAAAAAAACATTGGGATTTATGCTTGATCAGTGTAGAAAAACAAGCTATTGATTGGAGTTCCACAAATTTTATTGAAATATTGTTTATCATTTGGATTTAAACATAAATTATACTTGAAATTACGAAATCAAATGCTAGTTCATTGTAATATTAAATTAAATATTTTATTTTATCTTTATTAGAATGGAATTAACTGAATCCTATAAATTTGTTTTTACTTTTCTTGTGACTAATTTAATGTTTCAAAGCAAGGCGCAAGAGAGGCGTTTTTTTCCAGTTTTGATCTGGAAGTTGTAATGATTCAAGGGATAAATTATTTATAGGTGTTAAGTCGAAAAAAATCTCATTCGAAATTTTTGTGCTTTCACACGGAGTGAATGGAGTATTTTCCATTTTTTTAAAAAAATATTAATAAATGACCAATCATATACTTTAAGTTCAAAAGCTGTAATTTATTGTCTTGAAGTTTTATTACCAATTTGATTTTAATCAGCTTTTACAACAAAGGTAATTTTTTTTCTAGTTAAATTATCAGTAATATATTAATTAAAAAATTAAAAGTAGAAATTCTAAATATGTTTGCAAAATTATAAAATGATTAAAAATGTCCTTGATTACAACAATAAAAATTGATAAAATGTAAATACGAATCTGTATTTTGTACGTTATTTTTTGAAAAAATGCTTTTAAAATTCTCAGAATCAATCCTAATCAATGACATCCGTAAGGAATAGTATATACATTTCGCATTTACAATGAAATGATGTAGATTCAAATATTGATAACTTGAATTCAGCGTATAGAGAATGCAATAAAATTATTTTAAAAAAAATAGTTAAAGACATTTTGCAAAATGCTTAATCAGATACATTCTAGTCAAATTTGACATCCGTTGAAATTGGAAAAAAATAAAACTAATTTATATAAAAAATGGAAACCAAATAATAAAAATTTCACATCATCTTATTAAGAAATGCCGATGAGAAATAAAAAACTATTTGTATCAATTTACAATACATGAGTAATTCTATTCAAAGAAATTAAATGAAATATTGAAAGAGAAGAACGAAATGAAATGTAGTATTATTTTATCTAAAATGCCCCAAAATTAAATGAAGTAAGTTTATTGAATTTTTTCCCCTTGGAATGAACATAACAAATGAAATCATTTTTTCAATTTTTTTCTATTATAATTTCATATTTGAACAGTTAGGAAATAAATGTAATAATTACTTAAGAATTAAAAAAACAAAGGAGAAGAGAGAAAAATAAAATCTCTCTTGTAGAAATTCAGTCTATATTTTTAGTTGCTATTCTCACAAATTGATAAGTGAAAGTTGATGAAGTTTTATAGCGCGAGAACCAAATACGGCTATGCTGTGCAAAAAAAGGAGTAACTATGATTTAAATGTTTGAAAAATGGAAAAAAGTAAAATTGGTTGAGAAGAAGGAGAGTCGAAACATCGCTATCGTATCCCGGGTGCGCGTCACCCATGTTTACCACAGACAGTAAACTCCATGGAAGAGAAAAGGAACACTACGGACCTCAATTGTCGTGAACATAAATTGAAAAGCTCCATGGCTTTCCATTTTGATTAAATAATATGTTTTCATGATTTTAATAATTAAAAACTGCTTCGATTAATAAAATTGTAATTTCTATGTATAATGGAATGTAGTAAATATATCCTTTTCTGCGTGCATGACATACCTCTTCCTCTCTAAAGCATACAATCTCTTTAAATTTTTAATTTCCTTAACAGCTTTTAAAGTATTCACCAAGAGTGTTGTAAAAAATTTTAAAAAGAAAAACGAGCTTAAAAATGACTTAAAGAACGTATTTTTTTTTAAAAGAAATATAATAAATATAAAAGTTATAATCGTATTTGGAACTTTTTTTTATATGTAGCAAAATTCGAAACTGATGAAGACAATTAAGTTTTCAACGGTGCAATTAATACAAAAATATAATTGCATTTGGAACCTTTATATATATATATATATATATATGAGATAGATGGTATTTTTTAAAATACTATGAATGATAAATATGCAATTGCATTTGGAACTTTTTTTTTTTGTAAGAGTGTAATTTTTTTAAATTTCTATCAATTACAAAATATATATTGAATTTGGAAAATGTATTTGGAACTTTTATATATATGAGTGAATGTATTTTTTTGTAAATACGATCAATTACAAAATATATAATTGTATTTGGAATTTTTTTTTAATTATATAATGCATTTTATCTAAGTACGAACAATTATAAAATATATAATTATATTTATAACTTTTTTTTTACAAGATAATGTATTTTTTAAATATGATCAGTTACAAAATAAATACTTGTATTTGGAACTTTTTTATATGAGAGAATGTATTTTTTTTTTTGTAAATACGATGAATTACAAAATGTATAACTTTATGTAGCAGGTTTCGAAACTGATACAAAGAATTCATTTTTCAAAATAATGTTATTATAAAAAGTATAATTGTATAGAACTTTTTTAATGTAGCGGAGGAAAACCTTATTACTCAGTTTTTCTAGGAATCTTTCCTACGCCATCGTGTGAGACGTCACCACAATTCTACAACTACCACATTGGAAAGGTAATTGCTCTGTTTGGCGATCTTGGCACTTTTCGAAGAAAAGCCTTCAGCCCCTCTAAGTACAGGTTCTCCATAAAAGCAGTGAAAATTTATTGAATTTAAGTAATGTTGCTCTACAAAAAGAAGAGGAAGACTATAGCTGAGGTCTCATATTTTTTAACCATGGTAGATATCAGACATGCTTCCCCGTACTTCCATACCATAACACACTGCATTATATGAAGGCTAAGAGAAATTGTACAGTTTCTCCAACAGATATCCTTTTATTTACTCTTGAATGATCTTTAGAGGAATCAAGACTTGAATCATGTTTCGATTTGAACATCGCAGATTTCGAAGCTCAAGAACCTAACCACTTAGTTATCTTAGCCATCAAAAAAAAAAAAAAAAAAAGTGAGAGGGTGTTAACTGTTTCACTGTGACCATAATGCTCTAGTATTAACTTGAATGTAAACATCAACATGACAGCTCAAACTCATCTTTCTAGCGGTCGTGTAAATATTTCATTATTAAGAGATGATGCTCGACGTTTATTACTAGATTCTCTAGATAAATGTCCAGGAACTAAGGTGCTTTTTGACTAATTGTTTCTTTTTATTTTAAGGATACTGAAAATAAAAAATAAATCAAGGGAGTGCAGTCAGAACAAATACGTCTTGTATATCAATTTTCTTACATTATCGATATCTTTTCTATTAGTTTAAAAAGGAATAATTGATAAAAAAAAAACTTTTTGGATTGAAAATTGGGTGTACTTATAAAAATATGAGCTACTTGTATATCTCTATATGAAGTGTATAATAAATGATTAGATAGGATCTTGTGATTAAAGAATTTTTAATTTGGAAATATTTTACTCTTCGTTAAATATAACCCGTACTAAGGTTTCCAAACTATTTTTTACCGTATCAAAACTTCTTGGAAAATTAATGGAGATAAGATAACAATTACATTCTTTAAGTATTTTTTTCCTTTTACAAATAATTCATTACTTGTGGAAGATTTACTTATGCACACACAACACTATCAAAAAACCCAAGCATTTTGTTTTACAAAGCATCTACAGTGAGTGTAGAAAGTTTTCGTACATGAGCGTTATTGGGAATTAAATTATTATTTTAGATTGCTCATTTGAATCAATTGATTAAATTCTGTTTTACAAATATTAATGTGGGGTCAAATATTGAATAGTTTTTAAGTATGAAGGAAACCAAAGCTTAGTAATTTTGAGTTATGTGAAAAGTATTCGTACACTGAAACAAATTCTAATTTTTGTAAGTGTTTGGGATTGGATCAGTGAGTTTTTGTCAGTAAATGACATTACTTATCTTGAGGCATAAATAGGATGGCATAGAGAAGAAACTAAACTGAAGAAAATTTGAAAATATATGCTCTTAAACTTACAGTTAAATTAAAAACTATTGAGGAATAGCTGTATCTACAGGAACAATTCAAAATGCTTGTAAGCAGTGAGGTTTCCATGGTTGCATTTGGTGAAATAAAAATTCTTTGTGATTCAGATGAATCATAAGTTATATATAATTATGCTTCACTGTAACATATATAACCAAAAGCCAATAGTATTTTTGGATCACATAGTGGTATGATCCAAAATCTAGGGGCATAACCATGTAAATGTAGGAATATTGGATGAAGGTGAAACAAAACAAAACAAAAACAAAAAAAATCATCCAAAGAATTTGCTTCCAGTGATGAGAAACATAAAGGTGGAAGTGTGCTTGTTTGGGGTTATTTCAATCTTTTGGAGATAGGTAATTTAGTTCCAATTGATGTAACCATGAATCATCACCTTAATATAGGTATTTTGAAAAATAATTTATCTAGTGTGACAAAAATGTATCTTTATGGCTATTATATTTATATTCGTGACACTGATCCATAGCATACAACTCTAAACACATGGCTATGATTCTTATATAACTTTACTAAATGTATGAATTTTCTCTCTTCTGTCACCAGACACAAATCCCATGGAATATTTTTGAGAATTCTTGATCAGAATGTTTGAAGCAGGTGTATTTCCAAGAAACATGACTTGGTAAATGCATTCTTAAACAACCATGAAATTACATTTCTATTCCAGCAACATCAAATTTGGTTGAATCCATGAAAGAAGGTTCAAAGCAATTATTCAAGCTATTGAATATCCTACATGGTATTAATTATAAAATGCTAGTTTAAACTTTTGAGATTATGTGTATTGTACAAAAATTCTTCTACATCACAAGATTATGCATTATTTATGTTATATATTCTCATTTGTAATTTTTCCAAGTAAATTGCATATGGAAATTATAGTACAATATATATTTAATGAGACATTTATTGTGTAATTTAACTATATATATATCTTTTTAACAGCAAGGAATTTTTAGATTACTTCTTTCAATGTATGAGTACTTTTTACTTTCACTGTATTTTAACATTTTGGGATTCTAAATGTAAATTATTTAGTAGTTTTTCAATTTATATTATAAATGACATTTTAATTGATAGTCTGGTTACTAGTTCACAATAAATTCTACCTAAATAATCCTTTATTTCTTATGTTACTTTGTAATTTTAGGCTTTATTCTGGGATGAAAAACTGAGTGGACCTTTTGGATTGATAGCTGAATATGTCTTATTGCAGGTATGTTATTTCTCTTTGCCAGTCTCTGGATTTATAAAGTTCTTTTGGAATGCGATTCAGCTCTCATCCTTGCAACAGAAATGTTTGTTGGAGATAAACTGCCAAATATGCAATCCTTTTATTTCTACTTAGACATGACTTTTATACATGGGATCCTAAAAATTTTCTCTTCTTCACTACTAGTTAAGTGTTTGTCATTGGTTTGGGGATGGGTGACTAGTTAGTGCTCAAATTTTGTAAGAGTTTTTTTAAGCCTATCACAGGTTTTTTTTTGCTCATGCATCTGTAATATGTTTGACCTTTTGCCATTTAAGAAAATTATGTGGACATCTGAATTTGATGTGTATTTTTTCAAATACTTATAAAGTGTTTTTTTTTTTTATGTGAATGGCATTGCTAGAAGAAAGGTACATCAAACAAATCTTTAAGAAAGATTTGTTTGATAATAAGGAAGGCAAAATAGGCTCATAAAACTTATCTATCATTCTTTCATTCAGTGCTAATATGTAATTTTAACGCAAGCTACTATTTCTTATGATAATTGTTAAGCCCAAAATGTTTAAGTTTCTGAGAAGTTTTTTTTATACTAAATTACTTAATGTAATTATTTTTATTGTGCATTTCTTTAAATTTTAGTTTTAAAAACTTGAGAGAGAATTTTAAGAGATCTTAAACAAACAATACAATTAAAACATCAAGCTACTGTAATTATTCAAATTCATACTTATTCTAAAATTTTACCATGCCTTTCATTGTTGTAGAGGTCTAGAGAACATTTTTAAGCTCATTCTTATGTGGTTTAATCAACAGGTGGATTAATTTTATGGGAATATGTAGTTGTAGTAATGTAAAATATAGTTTGATTTGCCAGAAAGTGACATGAAGGTAACAACAAGTCTTATATCTATTTTTATTACTTGGGGAAGGGAGGGATGTCTAATTCATGAAATGATAATTATGAAATCTTAAAAACATTTAGCCAATCCATGGGCAAAGTAAATTTTTTCTCCGTATTCTTCACTTAGTGAAATTTACATAATTGGTATAGTTTAAAAAATGGCGAGTTGATTTAATAAGTGTTTATTCTAAAAATATCTTATGCAACAATTTATCCTCTAGATTTTGATTAGCATCTTATATGCCTTTTTGCTTATTTTTGTTTATATGCTGTGGAATTAATTGTTACAGAAGGATTTTTCTATCCTCCATAGTTTATAGGCTCAAATTTGTTGTTTCCTAAATAAAGAATTACTAGAGCAAAAATCAAAGTTCTCCTCAATCTAATAGTTCTCAAATACAAACTATTGGTCTGAGATTTGGCAGAAATTTAACATGATTCTTTTGAATTTAGGAAGAATGATTATAGAAGTTTTATTAACTAATGAAGTATAATTTTTTGTATGCTGCAATATTTATGAATAAGTATAAATTAGTATAAAGTACTATAAAGCTCTAATATTGATTTAAAGGATAGGTGAATAGAGAGATTGTTAAGAAAGAATCTACTTTTAAGAAACCCTGGAAAATAGGAAGTTAATAATTGTTTCTTTATGAATTTTCAATTTATATTTGATGTTTGTCATTGGGTTGATAAAATCTCATGTTAATATATGCACGATATTTTAAAGGAAGATCATGCAGCCTCAAAAAATATATTGGAAAAAAAAACTTTTTTTCTTGTTTTTGGAAGAAAATTTCAAGTTTGTTTTCTTACAGGAACATGAAGTTACCAAAATGTTCCAACTTCAAGCAAACAGGTTTCCAGCTGTTGATGCTCAAAATATTATATTTATTGTTCGTCCAAAATTAGCTCTTATGGATATAATAGCAGATTATATTTTAAAGTAAGTATTTTTTTTTCTACTCTGATTTAATTAATGGATTTAAACAGAAATCTACTGTAATTTTTGTTATGAATGTAATGGTATTTTTACATTCAATGTATATTTTCTAAGAGTTTACTCATTATAATTTTTAACATCTATTTACTGGATTAATTATTAATTTGTTTGGTCTAAACATGTTAATTTTTGAGTTATTTCTTAAATATTTTCTCTTCTCAGGGGTTTACTATTTATAAGAAATTACAATGAAATATTTGAGTGATTTTCCCTCTCACCTAAATAGGGTTTAATGTCTTTGGTAAACACAAATAACACACTCATACAGGCACTACCAATCTTTTCTTATTTTTGACCCTTCTTTTCAAACAATTTTTTTTCCCGTCACTCAACATAAAAAGATTGAGTTAATTGATTATTTTATTTTTACTCTCTCTTTCTTTCTTTAGCATTATCTTCATATTTTATAAATTGAAATGGATACTTTATAATTGAATACATATGTATCTTACACAATATATTATTCAAATTTATAAATTAATCTTATTGTTAAAAGTTACAAAATCTATTTACTTAAATTATAATATTGAATAAATATATGTTAGTTTTGTGAAATATTTATTCTTAATATTTAGATGATATGTATTGTAATAAAAATTACCATTGAGTAAACTCTAAATTTAAAATTTTACTGTTGTTGAAATTCTAATTGTTCAGTGTTCAACATCTTTTACACTTATTGTTTCTGATCCTCCCCCCCTTTAATCTAGAGTAGAGAGCATGAGAGGGTCAAAGAAAGAATTTCACATTTTCTTTGTTCCAAGAAAAAATGAGCTCTGTCAGGAAAGACTCAAGGTATGATTCTGTTTGATTTCCATCAATTTCTTTAGTTTGTTTTCACATTTGTTGCAAATATTTTAAATTTTTTTTTCTAATTATATGTAAAAAAATTACATCAAAATGTATTCATTTTCGAAATTTTAAAAATAAGCGCTAAAACTCTATTATTTAAAAAGTCATTGAAAAATGCTATGAGTTCATTTTAAGAAGTATATAGAGTGCAAAAAATATAAGGATAGCATATAATTAAATGAAAATTATACTTAATTTCATTTTATCAAAATGATTTTTTTTACATATTTTGGTCTTTAATATTAAATTTTACAATAACATGTACAATGCATAAAGTAACAAATATAATAAAAATTGACCTTACAAAATTATTACCAAAGGAAATATAGGAAAAAGAAAACATGTTCTTAATTACTTAACATTTCTCTTAATATTCATCCCCCCCCAGTTATTTGAATAAGCTAAGAGTTTATTGATTTTGAAAGTTCTTTTAAAGCGTGTTTAGAAATTTTATTCCAAACTTGTTTGATGGCTAAAACAAGATTCTATTTGATATTGTGTGCCATTGTTACAATTCTTGGTCTAGAAAACCCCATAAATGTTCTATTGGATTTAGATTGGGACTCCTTGTCTGTCTATCAAGTAAATGCACTGAATTAACTTTAAATCAGTTTTGCAATCTTGGAAATGTGTGTGCTAACATTATCTTGTTGGAAAAATAGTTTCTTGGAGTATTTAATAGGTTCTCACCTAACATATCAATATTCGTCAAAGTTCATTTTGTAGTTGTAAAAGATTATTGGCATGCTTTTGTGTGCTGCAAAAGCACAGAAAATTATTACTGTGTCCCATAGTATTGATGCTTGGAAAAAAACTCTTTGGTTTCACTTAGATTATATCAAAAATAGCAGAAATTGTCTAATCCATCAAAATTGAACTTTTTTTTTTATCAGAAAAAATTGCTTTCTGTTTTGGATATGGGAAAATGTATTTTTTTTTGCTAACTAAGTTTCATTTATTTAACTTATATTTTTGTGAAAGATAGATGTCACTCCAACTTTTCCATATTAAATATTAAGGCTTTTATTCAAATCTTTTTGAACTGTTCATGTGGTTTATGGTAAGTACAAATTTCTTCTAATTTCATATGCACATTCTTTTTTCTAGCAAGCTATTCTTACAACCATTCTTTTCTGTCATTGCATTATGATTTCTAGTTTTACTAGCATTCTAGTCATCAATCATTTCTAGTTCACTCCGAAAATTACTAAACACATTTTAATATTAAGTTGTTTTTTAAAAAAAGAAATTCATCTCTACTGAATTCACATTCTTTGAAAGCCATATTTCTCCCTTTTTTGAAAGAAAGATGAGTTCTTTTTGGCATCAAACCAAAATCATGAAGAAATGAAGTAAACTTGGATTTTATTTAGGAACCCAATGTTTTGAAATGGTCATTTTCTGCTTTCAAATATGCAAATTTTTACTATAATTTTAGATAAAAATACAGTTCTTATACCTTTTTCTAAGGTCACATATGTTTAATTCATAAAGTAAATGTATACATATTTATTTTAGAAATATTTATGCTAATTTCACATTAAAAATAACTTAATTTTATCAATATTTTTACCTAAAAAATTTGAATACACTTCCATCTAAAAGATTTCTAAATTTGGCAAATTTTGACTTATTCTTATACATTTTTTGTGCTTTGTCTTGCATAAATCAAAATCTATATTTTTTTTGTAATTTGTTTATGAAACATTAAATATTTTAAAGCACTTTACAAGTTGATTTGTTAATATGTTGTGGTTGGAAAAGTCTGATGAACACACACAAGAGACAAAAATTCTAATTTGCATATATCAAATTATACATTCTGAGAAAAATTCTTATTAATAACCAAATGAGAGTAATTATCAAATCCTTTTTCTGCAATAAATTTTTTTAAGTAGAAGAAGCTAAGGTTAGATGTTAAAAATAACTATTTAATATCAATTGTGATTTCTGATTAATAACAATTTATAATAGTGATAATATAATGTCCAATTATCAATAAATTATAGAAAAATCTAGTTTTTGAATTTTAGAAAATATTGTTTGTTATTACACCACCAAATTTAAATGGGGAATGACAATTTCATGAATTTTCTACCATCTTTAAATGATGAATAAGCATAAACTTTAGGATATTTACTTGTTTATTTTTTTAAAATTCTATTTATGTTTCAGCCAAAATGAAACAAATATTTCTGTGTTATTAAGCAAGAAAAAAATATGTATATAGGCATACTTTAAACTCTTTAGAATATATATATCCGGGGGGGGGGTTGGCTGGTATGTAGGGGTATTCAAAGACAAGTTATTATTCGCAAATACTAGCTTTTAATATGACAAAGGACAAATACAATCTAGCTACGAAGATACTGCAATAATGTTCCAGCACCTTTGCATTTAAAAAAATTCCAGTCGTCTTTCTTGTATGGCCTCTAAGACTTGACTCCTTGCAGTCTTTCCTTTTTACTGTGCTCCTCAAGTGCAAAGGCACCTGATGTTCCAGAGTGTAGTCTGTACTATATCACATTGCTCGAGCATCCTGATCTGCCTGTATCTCCTCTGCGGATATAGTTAAAACAGCATTTATATAGTTACATACGAAACTAAAAAGAAAAAAAAAAAAATGATTTAGTATACAAATCACAAAAGTTCATTTGAATTATTCTGCTCCTGATTAATATTCAGTCCTAGGCTCCATCTGATCAGCTGATGACGGTATTACATTTGATTCCTCGAGCTCTCCAATTTTGATTTAGTTATCTTTAAACATCATGCGTTGCATTGCCCTAGTCTGTTTTCAAATTGGCATCATTTTTATTCTGTTACTCTTAAGACAATTTAGAGGAAAGTTTCATTATTTCACATCTCTTGACTGGGAAAGAGTACAATCCAATTTCCTCCAAATATTTCTGCCATTCTTCATGGGTTTCCCTAATCTGGTGACAGATGTCAGTTTCTTCTCTTTTCCTTGCCATCTCTTTTGATATTTTCTATGATTTTGCCCCTATTCATCATTATAGAGGTTGAGTAATTTTCTTTTCGTCTCTGTATCCTAAACATTGTTTAAATCATCAGAGGAGTTCCAATCCAGAATTGCTGAGATCACTAAAAAACATTCCAATACACATCAAAATGGTCAAATGTCTCCCTCTGTCTGTCACATCAGTCTTTTCACAGCTGAGGTTGGAATGACCCATTAATGGCTGTTTACAGCTGGTAATCTTCAGAAGTAAGGGTGTGTCGTGTGAAGTTAGTTGCTCTCACAATACTCACACTTAGTTCATGTTTTAAAGGTGTCTTCTCAGTTGTTTCAATTAGTGAATGATTTGTTATTTTATTCTCATGTACAGGAACTGGTGTCTAGGAGTATTTCAAAATGCCAACTGTCTTCATTAATGTATGGATAAACGGCACAGTTACAAATATAATTACAAAGATAGCTTAAACATTTAATGATGGATTCAATCGCTGTAAAAATTGTTCTATGCTGAGTTTTAAAAAGAGTATATTTAGCCACTAAATGTGCTAATATGTTCTTTGCAAAACTCTGATTTTTTTAAAAATAATTAGTAAATTATTTAATTAAGTAATAGAAAAATAAAGCATAATATGACTGGAATGGAAATTTGAATAAGAAATGGAATAATTAGAGGCAGGCCAGGAAAGATATTCAGATAACACTTTATTTTCAGGTGACCATTTTGAAATTGACTAAAACAGTTATTACTTGAGTGGCCAATAATAATGGCCATTAATACTTTATACAAATTAAATCATTTAGTCTTATTTTAGGAGAAACCAATTATCCTATCTTACTGCTTTGGTTTTTCCACCAAAAAAAGGGAATCATTTTCTTACGTGCTCTGATCTTGTATGCATGCATACTTTAAAGGGAACTATATCTGTGACGCCCGCCCGACCCGGGACGTCCTCTTGTGCCATCCCTAGATTCAATTATCAAACACTACGACACAAATAATTACAAAACCACCAAAACAACTTTCACAATTTATTAGTATATATTTACTATAACAGAAAAGATTACGCTCTCTCGGGTAAGCTTTCTAAAACCTTAATTCAACCCACCAATAGTAATCTAACAGACTCTTGCCAACAGTCCTTCCTCGACTGCTACTCAGATTCTGGAACAACTGTTGAAATCACTAGACAAAACCTTTATACAGTAATCCTTACTCGAACCCTCTACTTTGGACTTTAATTCCTCCTTTCTCTTATCTAACACTTCAGCTTCACCTCATCTCACCTACAGCGTCTCTTTCAGATACTCTTTCAAATCCCCTTTCAGATACTCTACTCCTTCCAACGGAGTTTATATAATTCTTAACTCAACCATTTCACTTCATTCCTACTGCTTTACATACTAACTTTATGTATCACGTTTTATTTTTGGTTGGGCAAAGGTTGTTTAGCGAAAGCAATCAATCTCAATTGAAAGTCCCCAAGGTTAGTGAAGAGAAACCGTGAATAGCCCAATGTTGCATATTTATATATATATATATTTTATTCATAATATTTTTTATGAGTTTCAGGTAGGGCTTCTAACTTTAAAGTGCCCATGACAAATATATGTAATATTACGACCGATGGAGCACTAAATATGACAGGAAATAAATTTCGATTTCTTGGACTCTTTAATCAGAACTATCCTGGGAATAATGTTGTTTTTCTACATTGTTTTATACATCAAAATGCTCTGTGTAAATCTGCATTGAATATGAAACCCATGCTTGATGCTGTCGTGAAGCTTGTAAATACTCTTCGATCTCATTGGCTTACTCACAGGCAATTCCGAGGTTTTCTTCAGTCCGTGCAATCTGAATACTCTAATGTACTGTCTTACACAAAAGTATGTTGGCTTAGTGCGGAATGTGTTTTCGAGCGAGTTTGGCAGCTGAAAGACGTCATTGTATTGCTTTTTCCTTCAGAAACAGTGTTCTGCAGAGTGTGAAATTTTAGAAGATACAGAAGGGCTTTTGGACTTTGCATTTTTCACTGATCTTCTTTGTCATATGAGCAACTTGAATGTTAAGATGCATGGGAAAAATCAATTTATCGATGATATCTGGGCCCATCTCAAAGCTTTTAAACTAAAACTTATTCTGTTTGCTGGACAGCTAGCTAAGAAGGACTTGTCTCATTTTACAAGGTTAAATTCTATACCCTCAGTCAATGAAGAGAAACTTAAGAATTATGAAGATGGCTTGAAAAAACTGCATTTTGAGTTTGAATGCAGATTTCAAGATTTTAGTGCCATTCAAGCAGAATGGGATATTTTTCCATTCCTTTCAACATAAATTATGAAGCAGTGAGGTCAGATTTGCAGCTTGAATTAATTGAGTTGCAATCTAACAATCATCTCAAGCAGTTGTTTCTAAATATGCCAAAGTTAGAGTTTTACAAATCATCATCAAAAGTAAGTTTTCCTAATTTGATATCTCATTCCCAGAAAATCAGTGTAATTGTTGCTTCCTCTTATATATGTGAACAAGTGTTTTCAACTATGAATCTTAGAAAGAATTATTTCATAAGTAGACTGATACAAATAGGCATTTAGCCTCGTTTCTTAAAATCAGTACATCTTACTTCAAACCTCGATATATAGAACTTTTAAAAATGAAATCGCAATTTTATTCATCACATTAACATATTTAAATTGTGAAACTTGCATATTGTTTTAGAAAAATTTATCTTAGCCCGCCAAACTTTTTTTTTCGATTTTTGATCTGCAATCGAAAAAGTTGCCCATCCCTGCTCTAGATCGATGTATTATTAGAAAATAAGTTATGTATTTTCTGTTTAATTTGTACATTGAAAATAAATCTTGTGGGAAGTTTTTCAATTATCGATGTGTTCCCAAAAAAATATTCAATTACATGTTGACTTGCACATGCAGTGACTCTCTTCTACAACACCACCAGAAGTTAAAATGCTTTACTTAACTAGCCAGATGAGATGCCTATTCAGCCTAGTTGGTTAAAGCACAACAAAATGTGCCCAGTCAACTTCTTCAGACCCACTGGATCAGGGTAAGAAACAACAGCAGCCTGCTACCAAGGTCAACAACTTCCTCCCCCCCCCTCCACAGGGCATTGGGAGAATGACATCCCCGATGTTCCGGAAACGTCTTACGCCGAACATGCAATGAAACACTTAGATTTTCCATGTATTACTCCAATATCCGCTTTTCAGTTAGGGAGGAGATGGCTAAGTAATGATGATTTATTGCCTTTGTGACCTTGGGATAAGAGGGACACTTTTCCTAGTGGGTTCACTAAATTCATAATATTTATGAATATGGAGTTGATATTCTGGATGCTGTCTTTCTTTCATGGTAAATAGTATTTCAACTAGGTGTCCAGTGTTTTTAATAGAGACTGGAATATTAGCTGTTTTTGCAATTATTTTCTCATTAAAAGTTGAAGTTAAAAAGATTTTTCCAGCATATTCAATTGGTATATTTAGAATATATTTTGAATTCAAAATACAGATTTCTATTTTTGAACCCCAACTAAAGGTTGAACTTCATTCCCAGCAATAGTAATGCTTACACTTTGATCATGATACAAGGATTTGGCTTTGACCATTGCAACAGGTTTTATACTCAAGTTTCTATTCAACATTTCTTCTTTGAAGGGATTAAAATGTCTTTCATATTTTATTTTATTTTTTTTTTGTAGTGAGATGTAAAAATTTTGCACATATGCTACACTACTTCGGGGATATTTATTTCTTTTTATGTTGTCCCTCATATGAGGTGGAAAATATTTTGGTTCTTTTTAGAAAATGGGATATTTAGTTATAGTTTTGTTAGAATTAGGAGTTATTTCATTTAATAGTTTGCCCTTGTTTATGGAATAATTCAGATCGATTTCTTTTGCTAGTTCCCAAGGTTCTAGCCAATTTTTGTCCATTTTAATGTTGATGTAAGTTGCAGTCTCTTTGTCCAATGTTTGAAAGAAATTATTAATTCACATAAAGTTCCAAAATCATTAACTTTTCACAGTTGACAATAATGATCAAAATTTGTAGATAGGCTGAGTAAGGAATTCATTACCTTTGCATTATTCACTTCTATAATTTACTTAGTAATCGTAGCCTGATGGTTTGTATTCCTTCAATATTAAATTTTTGTATGATTTTATAACATTTGAATTATTCATCAATAATATAAATTAATAAGTTGAATGTTTTGTTATGCAAGATGTTTATTAAAATTTCTGCTTTAAATTTCTCCAGAATGTTTTTGGTTAAGAATGCTCTTTCTAATGTTTAGAAGAGAAAATTAAAGTTTTTCAATTTCCTTGGAATTGAGATGGTTAGATTCTTAACACTATTCTTGAAATTTTCTAGATTTCCAGAAGTTGTGTTTGTATTTTTTTTTCCAAACTAGAGTCATCATTACTCGCATTCCGTCTTTTCAACTTTTTCCAAATCCAGTTCTTTTTCTAGCTGCATCAATTTTAATTTTTAAAATTCAAATTTTTGACCCTCTAAGGCTAAATGTAGTATCCCTAGTCTCTATCTTGTGATTGCAGTAACCTATAAACATGGTTGGGGACTTGTTGCTGTTGTTGGTTTTCATCAAATCATGAGATTGAACCTTGATGCCATTAAAGACCCTCCATGTGGTGGGGCTATTGCACTTTAAATATTGCTGAGGTCTTAAGTTTGCTCATTGACGTCGTGTGAAAATTGGAGAGGGAGGTGTCAACCTTGCAACTTGACTGAGACTCAAAATTATGAGATTATAGCCCATCCCAGTGCAATGTTAATAAATATTCAATCAATAAAATCTAGCCTTTACTCGTTATCTTTAGTTTTCTTTACCGTGATTATCATGCTTAATCAGTTTGGAACAAATTTTAGATAACCTTCAAAATATTTATAGTTTTTGATTTTCTTGTTTAATTGAAAAAAATCTTTCATTGAGATATCTTCAGTTTCATCTAAAAGTTCAATCAAATCTTCCTTTATTGATTTCTTAAACATTATTACTTAAATTTTTCCAACTCAAATGAAAATAATCTAAAAGTTCATGCATTTTCTACCATTTGCAGCACTTGTAAACCAGATGACTTAGGCACAGTTCTTATGTCTGAAAATCCTCACATCTTTTGTCAACAGTCATCCTGCAGAATAATATAGCAAAATCAGATCAATAAAACTTTCACACTTCAATTGGAATTTAAAAGTCCATCTTGGACCGAATGCTAACTATATTGGGTTATTGTCTAGGGGTATTTTACAATGATGACAACTATCTTCATTAACATACGAATAATATACGAATATACGAATACGAATAATATACGAATGAAAAATGATTACAAATTAAGCTTATTTTTTACTAAAGCTTAATTTTTCTGATAATAGGAAAGGAAATCGTAAGTACAGCCATGAAATAAATTAATTGCATATGTTATCCCATTTATTTTTATGTTCAAGCCAGCCATTTCACTAAACAACAGAAATAAGCATTGAGTATTTTTATTGTTTTTTAATGTTAATGCCATCTGTTAAGGATCTGGATGATTAAAATTGAAGTAAACTTTATTTTTATTTTGAATAAAGTTAATTTTTTTAAAATTATGCGAGTTTCTGTAGCATAAAATGCTGACTCAATAAAGCTTAATGCTATTTAAGAGTAGTGTGATTTTTATATGGTTTTGATATGGTTAAAAATTGTTTTTGGTTATAGTGCAAGATAGGCTTTATTATACCTTGAAATGAATGAGAAATTAATGAATTTGTCATATTTTATCATTTTTTTTATTTAAAGAAAAAAAGAATAATAAAAATAAATATTTGAATATGTATTTTTTAATTCACATGTAAAACTTTTCTTCTTATTTTGTTTTTTAAATGTTGCAACAATGAAGAAATTTTAGTGATGGAAAAATTGTGAGTTTTAATCTATATATTACACTTCACTGAAATTAAAATGGTCTGAAATTAAATATTTCTTTAAAAAATTGTTTTAGTACTATACACATTTTGTAAGAGTAATTTTTCATTTTTTTAATACATAATAAATTTAAATATTTTAGTGAAATATATTGTTAATTACCATTAGTAAAATATTCAAACTAATAATCCTTTCTAAATCCAAATTCTTTAAAATATATGTCAATTATTTGTTTAAAAATACTCTCATTGTTTTATTTAAAATTTAAGGCTTATCAGTTTAGTTTGAATAATGTTATATCTGTGAATATATACATACATACATTCATACATTATGTATGTATGTATATATATATATATAGTGGTCAGTGTAAAATATAACTTTTCTATTTATTTTTGCTCCCTAGGAACGGAAGGTTTGGGGAAACTTTACAAATAAGATTGAATATACTGTAGAGTTATTTCCTGTTGATTGTGATGTCTTATCTATGGAGTTAGAAACATCTTTTAAAGTAAGTTTAAAATAAAATAAATTATTTAGTTTAATACTTTTAAAATAAATAAAAGCCATGTTTTTTAAATTGAAATTTCTTTCATTTTAATTATGCATTTGTAAGCCACAAATGCATAATTCTTCAACAAATGCAAGATAAATAAATTTTCATATAACTTTTATCAAGTAGATACAAAGTTACATGAAATTTTTTTTAACTGTTAAAATGTGGTAATATATTAGAAAGTACTTCTAGCTTATGCAATAATAACTTCTTTTTTATCGCTTGTTTTTAAATTGTGTTGAATATTTTCTTCTGACTTTTATATTAATGTGATGGTTAATAGATTGGGTTTATATTTCAGTTTCATCAAAGACTGAAACATTTGGGCAATGTGCTTTATATCTGACATGTTGAATTATAGATTTTACATGCTTGGTTTTGAAACTCAAATAGTAAGGTGCTCATTCAGATTCATCCTCAACATTTGACTAATACAAAAAATTATGAAACATGATGTCAACAGTCCATTTTGTAGCTCTAGAGCAGTGGCATGAATTAAGTAAAACAAAATTTTAAAAGATTATACTTTCCCATTAAAAGATGAAACTGATTAAAATCTCATTTTTAATGAAATTACATTTTAGATTTTTGGGGCCAAAACTTGTGGTATTGATAATATATGATTAGAAACTAAATTTTGAGCCATTTGGAGAGAAAAACTACAGCTTTTAGCTCTATTTAGGTATGAAACAGATAAATATTTAAATTCTGAATTTTGAGAATTATATAGAGCTAGTTTTTTTGCATCTTGAATGAACATTATAATTTGCCTTTAAGCAAATATCAAAAATGTCACTTTCTGCTGAAAAAGTGAATGAAAATTATAAATGAATGAGGAGATGGTAAAATCAGGAAAAATGTTGGCATTGTTAAAATCCCCCTGAGAAAATGGTGCACAATATTTTGCAGAATAATTTTTTTTAACAAATAAAGATGTGTAGATTGTTTAGAATCGAGTATAATACTTCTAGAATTATGCTATGCAAAATGTGCTTGGAAAAGAGTCTAAAACATGGGGAGGGGGGGGGGTGATCTGTCTGAAATTTTTTTTCTCTTTGTCATGAAGAAAAAATCATTTAAATTGCTTAAATTATCAAGGCACAAGAGTTAAATGACAGAATTGGTGTGTTTAAAAATTTTACTATTGTGATGAAATTATTTTTAAGTATAAAGATATTGAACATATTTAATGAATTTTTTAAATCTTAATTTTATTTGATTATTACACTTATAGCTCTATTGAGAGAACATTTCGATATTTTAGTGATATTTTTATTAGCACATATTGCTTTTATTTCACATTATTCAGAAAAAGCTTTTAAGAAAAATAAAGAAACAATAAGAAGTAAAAAAAAGGGGGGGGGGAGATTGTTTATTGTTGAATTTTCTTGTTAAACTATTTCTTACTTTCCTTTTCATTATTAGAGGGAAAACAAACATCTCATTGATTGCAATGTAATAAAAATATATTAGTTAGTTTCAACATGTTACATAGTTACATTTCAATATACATTTTGTCAGTTTGCTTAGAATTGTTGAGGAAATTTTTTTTTAAAATAATGAAATATTTTCGAAAAGTATTTGTATATATGACTGTGATAGTTGTAAAAGATAATTTAGACAGTGTTATCTTTAGACCCTTTTAGACAGTGTTGTATCATATGCCATTTGCTCCTGGTGATAAGAGGTGCGACTAAGTTTTTGTTGTTTTGTATAGAATATTTGTAAAGCTCCCTCCTCTCACTTTCCATTAATGCATTCATAGCTGCAATAAGATTCAAATAAAGAAAATACTTTTTAAAAATACAGGAATGAAACAAATAAATATTACTTAAGAAATATGCAGATCACTTCTCAAATTTAAAAAAAAAAATCTTAATGCAGACTGATCCTGATTTTTCGGAGATCTGAGTTAGAGGGATCTGACTGAATAAGGTTCTACTGTATTTCTTAATAAGAATTTTGATTAAACTTTATTTAAAAGGCATTTTCAAATTATTGAAGCATTTTATAACCCTATCTTTTTTTTTGAAAAAAAAAAAAAAAAATTCATTATTTGTTTCTTAGGAATGTTACATTGATAATGATATGACAAGTATGCATTACGTTGCAAAAGCACTAATGACCATCCAAGCTATATATGGTATCATTCCAAATATTTATGGCAAAGGAAAATGTGCAAAGGTAAGATTCAAATTTTCATTATTAAAAAAAAATGTTTTAAACTTTCTCATAATAGAAAGCTTTTATATATTTATAGATTTTGTAAAACCTGATTTTCCAAGGTAGAATTTTTATATGTTTCAAAACTTTATTTTAAATGAGAACGCTTTTTTTTTTATAATACTCAAAGAAATGTGTTTTATCACGGGAAAAGGTTTTATATTTCGGAATACTTTTTGAAACGTGTATTAAAAATGCATTTGATGAACTTTTATGATCTATGTTGAATGGCATTATATAAGCTTCCATATTCCAGGAAAATTTTTGTTATTACTTCTATTAAAACAAATTTTACTGAATTAGGGAAAATGCTCATATATAACTAATATTGATGAAAATTTTATTTTACAGTTTTTTAATAAACTTATTTCATAACATACATAAATAAATAATAAGTAAAAATTTCAAAAATATTTTTTCTAGATTTCTGCAACATTGCATGATTGAATTTGAAAACTTGAAATATTATTCAAAATTAGTATTATAAAATATGATTTTCAAGAAGGAAAATTATTATTTTAATGTGATTTCTTTAGCATATCAGTACATTAAATTGCAAAATTATGTATACAAATGGGAGGGAGAGAAGACTTTGTTGAGGCATTTATGTTTTGAATAATAGGTATTGATAAAATTATTTATTATAACATTTGGAAAATGCATATATATATATATAACAAAGTTTAAAGAAAATTTTATCTATGTAAACAAAAGTTTCACCTCCCAAATTACAGCATGTCTTTGATTTGATGACAAGAATGAGAAGAGAATTATCTGGAAATGATCCTCAAGTTACACCTCAAATTGATTGTTTGCTGCTATTAGATCGTGCAGTGGATTTAGTATCGGTTCTTGCCACTCAGTTGACATATGAAGGCTTGTTAGATGAAATTTTTGGTATAAATAATAGTAAGTATTGGATTATTTGCTTTATTTTGAAAACATATTATGTATCTATTTGTGATGAGTATTTTTTTTAACTGAGTTTTTATTTAAATAAGTTATGCAGGTATTTCAGCATGTTACACAATTCTTGAAAAATTCCATTATGTGAAAGAAAAACATTTATTTTTCATATTTAAAATGTTAGAATAATTATTGTGGTAAAATTTGAAATTCTAAAATTGATAATAAATTAGAAAAAAAAAAAAAAAAAAAAATAAATAAAATTTTTTTTTTTAAACAGTTAGCTGCTTTTGTGTGAAGTATATGAATATTTAAGTAAGATTTTGTCAAATTCAAGTGTGAACTATCAAATTAACTAAGTTTTTTTGGTATTTCTATGGGAATTAGTTTGTGTGAATATACATTTTAAACATTTAGAAATAATGCAAATATTAATGAATATCTTAGAAGTAAGCTATCTATTTTATTGTAATATCATTAAAACAATGCATTTTTTAAAAAGATTGGAAATAATTGTGTATATATATATATATATATATATATATATATATATATATGAATCAGAGTTCTTTCACCTTCTTTTGAATTTTGTTATTTTTAATGCCAACCCAAATCAATGCCAATCTGAATTCTTTTATTAAAATCTACTCCTACTTACATTATTGGATGAAGCCATGTAATTCCAAAGCTTTATTAGGGAAATTCCTCTTTTTCTTTGATATAAACAATTAATTTTTGTCTGCCA
Organism: Nephila pilipes; assembly: GCA_019974015.1. Taxonomy (NCBI): domain Eukaryota; kingdom Metazoa; phylum Arthropoda; class Arachnida; order Araneae; family Nephilidae; genus Nephila; species Nephila pilipes. Next base: position 389,607 of record BMAW01002303.1, on the reverse strand, counting down.
TTTTCTCTTTGTTATGGCATTGTTAATGTTATGTGTGTGCTGTCTATTGCTTCCACATTTAAAATTATATACCAACAAGATGACAATATCCAATGGAATAAATAAATAAATTTAATTACAACAGAATTTCTTCATTCTCCAATAGAAATTGAATTATGACCACAGGTTACTTGTTTTATATTATATATATATATGTGTGTGTGTACTCTACTTGATTTCAGAGAAATCTCATAAATTTTTTTTCTTCACACTGTGAAATAAATGTTTAATGCTGTGACATTAGTTGATTTTTACTAATTTTTGTCAGCTTTAAAGCTTCCATGTATAAGGAAATTTGCCGGGAAAATGTTCTCTATATTTGGGTATATATATATTTGTGAGCAAAGTTTCTTGCTTGAAGATCAACAAGACTAATTAATTATAGATACAAGACTGTTTAATTATAGATACTGTTAAGACATTATTTTGCAGGCTGTAATGAGAATCTTTATAAGCATTCTCACTCTTAATTAAAAAAAAAAAATGTAGAAAAGTGTAACAGTGTAATAAACTGATTAAATAATAAACTCATTAAACTGATTCTAAAATTAAATCTGCTTGCAGCTATAGATGATATGAAATTACCATAAAAATAAATTGAATAAAACTGATGCTTAATTTATATTCATTGAATTCTGTGGTAAAATTTATACTGTTTCTGCAATGTAAAGTGAACTAATGAATGCAAACATTTTAAAAAGATGCAGCCCGCTGCTAGCCTCTGCTTACATAAAGTGGCCCTCGAGTCAAAACAATTGCCCACCTCTACTGTTAAATATGTGATTTATTCTTAAGTTCTGTATTAACTGTAGTTTAATAGCTATTCTTCTTTTTTGTCTCAAAGCATTGCTACCCATATTTTTAGAAATCAACTGCATTCACATACATATACAAAAGTAGCATAACCATGGCCTTTAAAACCAAATTATAAGTTAATGAATATTCTTTTCATATAGGTCCAATTAATTTTTCTGAAAAATGAACTAACTTCTCTCACTTTTATATGATCATGCATATGAATTTTGCTCAAGAGGCAGAGATTATATTTGAATATTTGATTTAATATCACTGAGACTGATATTGAAAGATAAGAAGTCATTTTTCATTTTTGGAGTGTGTTTGAAGGAATTACCTAAAAATTGAAAAAGGGTAACAAAGAAGGAAATAGCTTAATTTATGTCAATGATTGCTTGGTGATTAAATGTTTAATTTACATATACCAACTGAATTTAAGAGATTTCACTCTTAAATTATTGAAGTAAAATAAATACCTAAATGTTGATACATTTTAAAATTTTGTTTCGCACGTGCTTTTCTAAATTAAACTTATTTTTCTTATGAATAAAATTATTAGTTAAAAATAATTTCTTTTTTAAATTTCAAAAGGTTCAAACATGTTTCATTTATGTTATAAGTATCTAATTCCTATTTTTTCTTCAGATACTATTGAATTACCTCCAGAAAAATTTTCTAAATCAAATGAAGGAGGTTTACAAGAGATGCCTACTGAGCCAAAGCGATTTCTATTGAATTCTAGTGAGGAATTGTTTGCTGAGTTAAGGGATAAAAATTTTAATGCTGTTGGACCTACTCTTAGTAGGAAAGCAAAAGTTTTGTCAGCTCAATTTGATGCAAGTTGATTTAGTTTCTTTAAGGGTATTAGTAATGTAAATAAGCATGTACAGAATTTTTTGAATTATTTATCTTTGTTTAATTTTGATTAGAATCTTCTTTTTCAATCTGTATCTCTAATTTCTGTAATTAAAGGGGGGAAACTTAAACGAGAAAGATTATTAATAGGCATATTGAAAAAAAAAAAAAATGTACAGTTTTAAATTGTTTATTCTATAATTCAAGATATAATATTAAATGACATATTTGTTTAATTATAGAATTGGTATTAATGAAAAATGCTTAAGAATAATTTAATTGGGAATTTTGAATCTTATATTTCACAAAAATAAGTTTCTTAAAAATTTGATAGGTTTAAATTTTACAAATTTTAAAAACCCAAAACTAATCTATAATTCATGAGATAGTGACTAAGTTTATTATACTCTCAAAATTTTAAAATGAACTCTTAATTTCTATAATGTGAATTCTAAATTATTATTTTTAAAAAATTGGTTTTATTATTTAGATTATTGAGTATACCAGAAACAGTTAATTTTTTCATTCTTTTTATATTTCATAATGAATCAATATTTCATAATTTGAAGAGAAATTTGTAAAATAGTTTTATTGTTTAATCAAGTTGTGAAAAACTAAAATTAAATGTTAATATCTTCCCAATATTACTCTTCTTTTAATGGCATTTTCATATGAAAAGATTGACTAAGGAATGGAGTGAAAATTTTTGTTATTCTTCAGATCTTTCCTGCTAGATTATATAAAAACTGCTATTCAATGAATTCTTAGAAAATGTATTTTTAATTACAATTTTCCTGAAGAGTTGAATCAAAAGAAAAGACAGTATTTTTTTAAAAAGAATTTATTGTTAGTATAATGAATGTATTTTTAATAATAGTTTTTTCTGAAGATTTGAATCAAAAGAAAAGACAATATTTATTTTAAAAAGAATTCATTGTTAGTATAATGTTTTTCAATGGTTAATGAATCATTCATTTATTCAACACATTTACTTAAAACAAAATAATCTAAATGAATTTGATTGTTTGCATTAATGATGTATTAAATTTTTTACTTCTTTATATATATACAGGAAAGACATGGAGCAAAAACTATTGATGCAATAAAACAATTTGTTGAGAAATTGCCTCATATGCAAGCTGCTAAAAAGTCCTTAGCAACACGTAAGTGATTTTCAATTAGTAATTTAATGCATTTTCTGTGATGCTTGTTTTTTTCTTTGTTTGAAAAAAAATATTTTATTTTTCGTGTTTTTATTATATTCAATGTAGAAAACTTTCTATTTTGGAATTCATTTCCTCTTTTATTATTACAAATTTTTCTTATTTGAATATAAATGCAGTAAAAGTCATTTCTTTTTTTTAAAAAAAACTAAGCTAATTTTTATTTTAAAAGTTTCAATTTTATATTGGAATGAAAACCTTATATTCAGAAAAGAAATTATTTTTTTAAAAAAAAAAGTAAAAAAGAAATTTAAACTATTTTGGTATACTTTTTTTTGTTAACATACATTTGCTTTCATTAAAGTTTCTACTTGTGTTTTGTTTTATTCTTTATATTTTGTTATGTATTATTCAATTTTGTTATGAAAATGATTGTCAGTTATAAATGTTAAGTTCTTTGTTATTATTTTTTTCATAGATACATCAATGGCTGAATTGGTGAAAGAAGTTACTGATTCTGAAATGTTTTTAAATTCATTACAAACTGAACAAGGTAAACTTATATCAGTGTATCTAACTGAATAACTTCTACTAATTTACAGAAATATGTTTGCTAATCTTTAATTCTCTTACAGAATTTATAAATGGACTTGAAACTGACAAAACTAATGCTCATATAGAAGACTGCATTGCCAAAGAAGAACCGCTGATAAAAGTAATTTCAGGAAATTGGTCTATATGTCCAGAATTAATACTAGATTGAAAATAATTTTAAGAATTTTCTAATATTACTGTGTTAGCCACATATAAAAAAGTTTATTAAAAGTAGAATTTTTGAAAGAACTTTTAAGTCTTTATAACACTATATAAATACCTGTTAAAGTTTCAACATTAGTAAAATTAGAATATAATTTGAGTGTCTTTCAAATTTATTTTACATACCTTTTGTAATAGATTATGATCGGCTCATTTTTCTTAGAAGTAACATTGGTTTTACCTTAAGTCTAGTTTAAAAATTATAGTGGATTTTCAAGCTTTTAATGTAATTTTTGTACAGCAATGTGGAACTGCTATACATATTGCGTAATGAAATAGGAAAGAATAAATTAATTTGATTTAAATATTATAATTCTATAAGCAAATTCAAAAGATCACATTTTATTAATTTTTTTTATTTAATTATTGTACAGTGAAAATGTTTATTAGTATTTAAATATAAGTTTAAATATAAATAATATTAAGTAATTATTTTGTTTCGTTTTTCATTTTGTTGAAATATGAAAAATATTTGTGTAAAAGTAAAATAATTTATATTAAAAATACTTTTATCCCTGTCATTACTATCTAGTTATGATAATGATTTATGTCAATTTTTAAATGACGTATTTCAAGTAAGAGAATATACTTTAATTTTATTTGTAGCTCATTTATTTTTTCCTTTCATATTTCACTATTAAAAAAGAGCTTTAAAAAAAAAATCTTTATTTATATAAAACAGTTTAGTTTCCTATTGAACTAAAGTGTGTATTTTTTTTAGATAGTGTAAGGTGTTTCAATTTTTATAATCATCTTTCTTTCTTTGATTAAAAAAAGAAGTTGAATCATTATTCATGATTGAATGAGCTATGATGGATGCAGAGTAACAAAGGCTATAATCCATTTTAACAATATTCTTTTTTTAATAATTATCAAAGTATTTCATATTTTCTAAGAAGAGTAAATACTATTTTATTCATCAATTTGTTTTCCTGTTAAAGTTGTAGTACTCATATATAGGGATGGATCCATATGCATGTGTAATTTTATATTAATTATAAAAAAATTGCTTTCAAAATTGTGATGATATTAATCAATTTCGTTTTGTAAAAATGAATATAAAATGCTAAATTGTAATACTTTTGTATTTTGTGTTACTACAAGGAGAAAAAAAATGACCTTTCTCTTTCTATGTAAAATATGCACATTTAAAAGAATATGAACGTTCATAATTTTAAAGAAAATCATAGTTTGATTTTGGTGCAATTCTTCAAATACATTATTATTAATTCTTATGTTCTGCATTTTAATCTCAATGTTCATTTCATTTTCTGTCTTGAAATTAAACCTTTTTCTGCATTTTCTTTTCCTATCAATTTTTTTGAATGGTTATTTTTTTATTACTTATGTCATGTAGTTCTTAAACTGGTGCAGCATAGCCTACTTTGGCTCTTGGACCATAAAACCTCACAGTCACTCATGTACACAGTAGTTTTTAAACTTTATTAAATGTTTTTATTTTAAAAAATATTTTGATTTCCATTGGTAAATTTCATTTTTTCATTTACTTCTTATTTTTTTTTAACTAATATAATTAATTTATAATTAAATTTTCTACTTAAGAAAAGGTAACATGTATTTTTGAGATTTTATGGTAATTGTTTCCAGTTATAAATTTTCCTTTATTCCTGATTGCTAGTGCTTCCTAAATTTAAAAAAAAAATTATTTTTAGTTGTAAAGGGAAATATTTTTAAAATTTTGTTGTGTATGTCAATATATTTTTTTTACTAGAAGCTGATGTACATTTTAAGTATATATTTAGTGGCACTTCAGAAGATTCTTGATTTACCTACATTACAAAATGTACTAGTAATTAATGAGCATAATTTTTTTTGAAAAAAATATTAAATATGTTAAATTTTTTACCTGAAGTATGAGTATAGTTTAGAATTACTTTTAGAAACTTCTTTAATTGGAATATATGATTAAAATCAAAAATCAGTCTTTGAAAAAAAATTAATTATTCATAATTAATTTATCTGGTGCATTTCAAGAAAACTGAATTATTTGAAAATGTGTGTGTAATAGCATTTTTTAATCTTATTAATGTAAATTTTTCAATGTTTTTTAAATCAAATAGTACTTTAATACTTGATTTATTTATAAGCACATTCTAGAGTAAATTAAAATTAGTAACAAATTGAGCACTTGTAATCGCTATTTGATTATTAATGGTTTTCATGAAATTTTTTCTAGAAATATTTTTCCATATTTTCCTGAAATTTTTATCTTACAAAATATTTCAGAGTGTTTTTGTATTGCATTATTTATTATTATTTCACTTTTCTTTGTAGGTATTGAGGCTGATATGTTTACAATCCTTAGCAAATAATGGGCTTAAGCCTAAGCAATTAGATTATTATAAAAGAGAAATAATTCAGGTATTTATATTATTGTTTATTTTCTTTTTTTATAATACATATTTATTCAATACTCAGTTTTCACATAGTTCATAACATGTATAAAAATCAAAATATTTTTTTGTGTTGAGTCTTATAATTTAAAATTTAATTTAGTCTTGTTATGTTTTATTATATACTACAATTAATGGTACATCAGATTTAAACTTACTTATTAATATGTTATATTTAAAAAAATTCTATTATGTAATTCATTATGTAAAATAATTTAATTTTTTATTAGACATATGGCTATCAACACTGTCTCACATTAAATAATTTGGAGAAAGCTGAATTATTAAAGATACAAGGAGCAAGAACGTATTCTATAATTAGAAAAACTCTACGATTGACAGTCGATGATGTCAACGAACAAGTAAGAATTTAAATATTTTGGGTTCTTCATGTTCATATAATATTCATAAAATAATTTACATTCTTCTAATTTTTGTCGACTTCCAGTTTTTGAGGGTCGCGGTAGCCTAATAATTATGGAATTACAACAGGAGTTGTTTTCATCAAATTGTGAGTTTGAATCTTGAGGCCACTAAAGACCCACTGTGTAACTGGGGCTGATGTACATTAATTCTGTTTAGGCTAAAAGATCTACTAGAAGTTTGGAGAGGGAAGTGTCAGATCAGGTGTTGTCTTTGTCCCTTGACCACAGTTCAAAATTATAAGGTCTGTTTCCAAGAGCCCTTATGTTGTTTCTAATACAACATTAATAAAGTAAATCAAATCAATCAGTCCAGTTTTTGATAAATGTGAGATTTATTTAAAGTGTTCTGTTTATTAAAGAGACAAATATTTTAATTAAATTATGAGAAAGATATTTTAAATAGCCTATGAAACATGGTGCATGACAATTTTGATCCTCTGCAATAACTAGAAAACTAAGACATTTCAAAAATTTAATTTGTGAACTGTTTTTGTAATTGTGTCAAATTAATGATTACAGAAAAGTTTTTGTTTCAGATTGAATGTTGGTTTGGAACTTAAAATGTAAAATTTTATTTTAATATTCTAACAGTCTTTTTAGATCAAAATATACTGATATCAGTTTATTTTCTATTATAAAATTTCATATGTTAAGTAGTTTTTTGTTTGAGGATATGTAATTTTACTAGAATATTTCATTTAAAAGATTTCTTTCCTTTCAGTTATATATTCTTTGAATTGATTAATAAATTCCTTTCAAAAATATAAATTCTTGTAGATTTTATATTGTTGGGTTTATTATATCTTATATAAAACTAGTTTACTAAAAATGAAATTATGGTTAGATTGCAAAGAATTGGGATATCCTATTTAAGATTATGATGAATTAAAGCGATATCCTTCAAATTTACCACATATATTTTCTAATATGAAACTTTCAAATTTTTGATATTTGTTCTTTCCTTTTGTTTTTCTATTTTTTTAAAAAAAATAATTCAAGACATGTTAAATTAATTTAATTAATGTGTTCATTTTACACAGATCCATTATGAATAGTTCAATGTATACTCTTCAATTTAACTATCACTGGTGTTTATAACCAAAGATTATTAATCTAATGAAAAAGTTGTCATATATATCCATAAAATTATTAGTATATTACAAAAAAATTGTTAAATTGTGGAATAATTGCTGTTAATTAGTTTACCATTTTTTTTTTACATAGTTATTAAAATTCTTGTAATTATTTGGTACATAATGTATAATATGTTGTTTAATACTATGTTATAAAATTAATTGAAGAATCAGTTGCTTTGTTGCTAGACAGTCATAACATCTTAGAAATTGAGTGAAAAATTGTAGATGTTTTCCAGAATTTTTCTTTAAAAAATATATGTAAAGCAAAAAGAGGAATAATTAGTATCCTTATTGTGGAATTTTCTCATGAAACAGTTATATATTATGAATAAAAATGCCTATTATTTACTCTGTATCATAATTTGTGCTTACTTGTTATAGTCTCCATCTGACATATCCTATGTACATAGTGGGTATGCACCTCTTAGTGTTCGACTTGCACAATTCTTAACACAGCCTGGTTGGAGGGCAATACCCGATGTTTTGAACATTTTGCCTGGGCCTACTGTTGAGGGAATTCAAAAAATTCCAAGGGGACTTCGTAAAAGACGTATGTCACTTTCTTTTGATAAATTTTTTCCAAACATTCTTTTGTTAACCTATAATTATTTAATAATACTTAAATTTAAAATGAATAAAATAAATGGTGAAAATACCAGGTGCAATCGTAAATGGGAATCTTAAGTTTAGTTTGTCTAATCTTGTAATATTAAGCTTTTTTTTTAATTTGATGTTTTATAATATTTCATGTTATGACATGAAAAAGAAAATTAATTTACAGGACATCTTATCAAGTTTTGTTGTATATAGTCATAGATTATATTAAAGTACTAGTTAATATAAAAAATGATTGCATTATATGGTATAAATAAATTGATGTGTAAAAAATATACTGTCTATTAAAATAAGAGCCTGCAACTATAACAAGTAAATTTTATTAAGAATTCTTAAGAAAAATAGGATTTTTTGCTTCAAGTTATTTTCATTTATTCCTCTAATCTTAAAACTGTATGATCCAAAAACATTTTACCTAATTCAATGAGGAAATAATGATTTAAAAATTTGTATTTATTATATAAATTAGATTAAATTTTTAAAACATATCAGCTTTATAATGTTATATAATTGTATAATCTGGGATTACAAATGAAGTAAAACAATGATTTTAAAGTATTTATTTCAAATTTGAAGATGATCCAAATGCCCATTAAATTACAATTTTGATGACTAATTTGTGTTTATTTGTCAATAATTAAATAACTAACATAAAAGTTTCAAGAACTTAATGAATTTTAAGTAAATTTAGAGTAATGTAATTTTCTTGGAAAAGAATTTCATATTTGTTAAAATGGTAACAAGGATTTCAATAATGCTATTATAGGTTTATTGAAATTGAAAAGCAGAAATTGTTGACAAATATGTACAGTAATTCTTAATTTTTTAGGAGGTTCTGGTTCTTCAATTCAATCCAGTACTGAGGAACAAAAAGTTACATTAGTCTTTTTTCTTGGCGGTTGTACTTTTGCTGAAATTTCGGCTCTACGTTTCCTTTCACAACAGGATGATGGTAAAAAATTTTTTATATTAGTTTTACATTCATATTAAGTATTACTTTCTCTTAAATTTCAGCATTATGAAAGAAATTTAGTTAAGTATTTATGAATATATATGTATTAAATTTTTTAATAGTGCCAAGGGATTTCTCTAAAAATACATTAGTTTGGATTATACAACACAGTAAGACATTAGACTAAATATATATTGCTACAGGATGTCATTATATATTTAATCAGTTAATGCATTTTTATAGTGTAATTTAATAAAATATGAAAAAATAACAGAGAAATCCATAGAGTTGAGAAATTATGCAATAAATATCAGAGTCATAATTTGAGTTTTCCAGAATATTATATTGGGAAAGTAGCCATGGTCGGTGTTTTCCAGTTATATTGTGGGTTCAAGCCTTAATTCCGTTATATAACTGTCATATAGATGAGGTTGGTGAATGATAAATCTTTTGAGACTCAAAATTCTTGTGTTAGCTTGGTGTGGAAGTTAGGAAAATGGGATGCTATTTTGGGGTTCATCCATATCACTTGATTAATATTCAAAGCTACAAGGTGGACTTTTTAATTGGGCTGAAATAGGTAGTTGCCAATAACCCTAATGTTGCTTCTTAGTGATAATTAATAAATAATATAGAATATTAAAATTTTTACAATTAAAATATTGATATAGCATTAGATAAATTATTAAACTTTACTCTAATTTGCTCAAACGTGTTAAAATATTTTTAAATTGTAATTTTTCATTGTTTCTAATTTAATATAATGTAATAAAAAAAAATTTTTACATTATACAAAACAACAAAATTTTTCAAATACATTTTAGAACTTGCAAGAAAAAATCAACACATAAAACATTTGTACAATTTTGTTTATTAAATTCAATGGTATAAATTTTTTATTTTTTTGGAGTTTTACAAAATCTAAACCCTATCACTTTAATTGTAGAAGGAAATGCTATTGTATGAATGATAAATAAAAATAGAATGATTATGAATGTAGCTTAATAATGTTGTATGAGTACCTTATATTTTTCAATGTACATATATTCCAATAATTTAAACTTTCTTATGTATATATTTCAGCTCCAATGGAGTATATTATAGCTACAACAAAACTTCTAAATGGAAAAACATTTTTAGAAAACTTGCAAGAGATCTTAAAGTTTCCCAGTTGAATATTTTGAACTATAACAATATTGTAAATAAGTGTTTCAATATAAGTTTTCATACATAAATGCCAATTAAATACTGTACAAATTAGTTAAAAAAGACTGCATAGTTATATATGTAATGTATTTTCCAATTGCTGTTCAGAATTTTTAATAAAATCTACATTCCTGATTTTGAATGCTTTTATATATATATTTTTGCATTTAGAGTAATTTGACTGTATTTAATGTGTTGTAAAAATAATAAAGATTGATTTCTAGAAGCCAGAAGCAAATATTGGTTATTTAATTTTTGCTAAGCATTTATTTTAAGGTGATTATGATAAAAAGAAAATACTTCTGCATTCAAGTGTTTATGATAAAAAATTTATTTTTGCTTTTGAGATTAATATTTTTCTTGATGTGGAAGATCGTTTTCCCCTCACCTAACAAATTATAAAGGACAAAAAGAGAAAATTCGGTAATTGATGAAATTCTTTATTGTTAATAATGTAAATTTTATGCATATATGTATTAAATTTATATGTGCAATTTGTCAATTACTTATGTAGAAAACGTTTAAAAAATTACAAAAAGTCTGTTTAATGATAATTTTTCTACGAAAAATCATTCAAAAAGAATTTTTGTTAAATAAAAAAAATGCCAATGCTACATAAAAGAATTTATGAAGAGCATGTAAGCATGCTTAAAAATGATAAACGTTACATACATAATACAATGTAAATGTTATATTTTATGTAGAATTTGGTGGATTCTAATGAGGGACTTATTTAAAATTACAAATACCAATAAGGTAGCTATTTTTTTGAAAAAAAATGATCATATCATATACTCACTACTGTTTGTTTTTTATTATTTATTTTTAATTAAATGATTTTTTTTTAAAAAAAGTGTGTTATAAATCATGATTTGATACAAATATGTATGAATTTTCTTATGCATAATAATTTATTCATTACTTATTGAATATAAAATAACTCATACATATAAGGTTGACTTCAGTTTTTAAATATATTGCACAATTTGAAATAAAACTGTAATATTTATAAATATTTGAATTTGTCTTTACAAAAATAAGAACATAATTTTACATCTTGAGCAATTCAATCGTATTATCTTAAGACTAGTTTCAGTATTGCGAAAAAATTTTACTTTTAAATATCAAAATGTAAATTCCTGCAAACAATAGTTAAATAACCATCAGCTATTTATAAATCTAAACTTCAGTTCCAGATGAATTATCAATAGTATGCAATTCCTTATTTGGTGTATAGACTTTGACTTTATACACTTCTTTTTTTTCCAGTTTTTGTTTGCATTGAACTTCACATATCTCATTGTGCACTGGATTTCTTAACGATAGTGGCATTTCAAATAGAGTCTTAAAAGCATAAGAATTTCTTGTAATTTTTGAAAAAGTAAATATTTCTTCAAAATGAGTTCTTTTTGTACGAAGTATCACAACACCCAGGATAATAAGCAATGCAGAAACTATATACAACAAATGATGTAATCCAAAATAAACATGAAATCCTTGGGAATGATTCATTACAGGCACAGTGATGGGACTAGCTTCTTCTACACTCAGATTTTCAAGAAAAATAATCCTAATGTTTGAATCATTGCCTTCCCTGACAATAGAAGATCCTAATTCATCAACTGAACGATGCATTCTTGTTTTGTGATTAGGTTTTATAAAATAAACAACTTGCAAAAACCATTGCTGACTAGAGCTGATCTGAAATAATAAGAGGGAAAAATTTTTGAATGATTTTTTTTTTTACTTATTCATAAAATATCTTATTTTAAGCAAATGATATAATTATACCTCATATAAAGGGTCTATACTGAATACAAAACCGTCAACACCATGAATGTGTGATAAAGTTGCATAATGTGGTATTTCTTCAATTAATCTTGCATTAAAGGATTTTCCATGAATTTCTTTGGTGATTATATCAGGGTTATGCTTATCCTGAAATAAAATAATGAAAATTAGGAAAAACAGAGTAGAAATTTTCTAGCATTTGTAAAAAGAATTTTTAATTTTTTCAAATTCGTGTTTGAAGTAATAAAAACATATATTAATTTCTTAGTAAAAATGTTTCATTGATTCTTATTAAAATACTTTATACTTAGGATCCTTTAAATGAATCATCCACCTGTGCATTTTACAATTCAATAAGTTTAATAATATTTTGAACAATTGAATTTCAAATTTTAAAATCATAGTTTATGATTATATATGTACATGTTATATAATTCACTGAGTATATTATGTAATTTCAAAAGAAATGACATAGCTTATCAGAATCATAGCATTTGTAAATATCACATGGACCAGGAAGAACATATTTTACAGTTTTAAAGTCACTACAAAAAGTGACCTCATCATATTCTATTTCTATGATACCTTTACATTTCAATGCAAGCTGTTGGTTGATCATATTACAAAAATAAAAAATGTATTTAACAATTTTCCCCAGAAAAGTTATAAGAAATTAATAGGAAATAAACCCTTATGTTATTATGACATTTATAAATATAATCATGAATATCTTATAAAATCTGATATATGTAAGCTATTGAGAGAAAACACTTATACATTTAGATTAACTCTTTTGCTATCACTGGGACATACATGTCCTGCTGGCAATTTAAAATGCTTCTATGGGATAAATGTGCATTGAATTAATACGAGTGCATGTTCCACAGACAATTCACTGTAATTTCCACCCAATAAATAGCAGCAAAGTCCTCTCCTATTAAATTTTTCCCAAGTAATCTGTCAAAACACAGTATTTTTTTTTCTCTCATACAGCCATTTAGAGTGAAGTCTCATGTGCTTGTAATCTTGCAAATTATTATCAAAATAAGGAGTTTAATAATAATAAAATAAGTTAGTACATTTTTCTTGTAATTTTTATAGTAAGAGATAATACAGATATAAGTGTCTCAGTGATATGTTTTACTGGTTCATTATTGTCCCACCGGTTATGAAAATATATATTGAAGCTCTTTTCTCAAGGCTTACAGTTTTGTCTTTTAGATTAACTATCCTGAGTAGGTGAAAATGATTGATAGCTAAAGAAATTCAGCTTCTATTGAAAGAAACTGATTCAGATGATGAATTGGATGATTCAGTCTGAAATGTCGAATACGAAATGTATCAATACTTGCAGAAGGTGTGTACAGTGTATCTAAGAGAAAAATGACAAAAACACTGTACATGCAAAATTGCACTTTGAAAAAACTATTTTGCACTGTATCATACATGAGTGTTTTATCATTTTATATCTTTTGCAAACGATCCGAGTGAAAATAATTTAGCTTTTTATTGCACTTTTAATCATTTTTTTAATACCATTGGGACATATGTGTCCCACTGACTCCTCTCCCCAAAAGTGATTTATTTTTTAATATTTTAGCATATTGATATTTATACAATGGTTTATGAATTAAAGTACTTATTTTTTTCTCAGAAAAAATATATCGGTAGTAAAAGGGTTGAATTGGTAAAGAACTAATTTATCATACATATGTAAAAAAATTATACTTAACTATAATTTTTATTTTAAAATAGTACATTTCAAAATCTTTTATCTAATAAATACTTATTAATGTTATAGAACATTGACACATACTTTGAATTACGATTGATTTGAATGGAATTTTTTTTTTTTTTTTTTTGTTAATTACCAACAAAATGAACTTGTATTTCAGATTTTTATCTGGTAGTAAGCATCCATATTGAGGGCCTTTTCCATATATTTTACCAGTGGGATCATAGACAGGTGCAAAACCATTCTTCCCAGAACAAATAATAACTTCATTAATATTTAATTTGTATGCTGATTCTAATCCTTGTTTTGGACTCCAAAAGACTCTGCCATAGACGTTTTCTCCTAAAATGATACATTTAACAGATTGTTAGTTTTGAAAAAATAAGCATGTGAAGCAAAACATATTTTAAAGTATAAGGTTTTTTGTCAAATGAAGTAAAATTAGGAACAATTTTATGAATTTGCTTTAAATATATGTATGATAATCGTTTTTTAAACAATATTTACAATATGCAGTGAAATAAAGTATTATTTATTAAATTAATCACATTATTAATATCAGTTTTAGAATTAAAGTTTTTATTATAATGAAAAAAATTTCATGCTTTAAAAACCCGATAAAAGTAGTTAAGAAACCAATAAATTTCTGCAACTTCAAATTCCTGTTGTTGTAATCAATAAAGATCAAGGAAATATTTATGAATGAAAAATATTACGAATCCTACAATTTAAAACTGATGGAACTAGGCAATTTCCTGGTCACTATGCAGTGAATGCCCCTTAAACAGGTGACAAAATTTAGGGGTGCAGAATTCGATGGGTACTCTATAAAATGGAAATTTACCTATGAAAGGGACAAATATATTAACCAATGAATTTTTGACCAATATAGCAGACAAAATAGACTAATAAATTATTATATATTTCCTCTTTTGTAATAAAAACTATCTTATAATTTTCCTTTCAATGGTTTACATCACATTCTTTTCCTACCTTATTGCAGGAAAGTTATTACGAGTCACAGACTACTGCTCTTCTTTAAGTCACCGTTTTTATTGTTTTTGTTTTGTTGTATCTCAAATACCCCTTGTTTATTTTGCATAACATCAATTAACGAATTTTTGCACACATAACATATTTTACTCATTATAAAATGGAGGATGTAAAAAAAAAAAAAAATGCTTGCAGGTGCTCAGCCCCACAGGAATGAGCCTGCATGAAATTTTTTTTTTACATGATAAGTTAGAGGAAAGAAATTGTAAGGATAGGGAATCACTTTATATAATTGTACAGAAAAGTAGAGTACAGAAAATAATCAGAGTCATGAAAATTCCCTTTTCCCAACAGATATTTTGTAAAATTATTTAGGTATAATATTTCTCCTTTTCTTAAGAATGGAAAATCAATCATACAAGCTGCATCAATACAAGCAAAGCATTCTTATTCCAAAAGTTTCAACACTCAGCAATTTTTGTTTGGTGAATTAATGAGCATGCAATATTTTGAGCTCTTTTACAAACAATTTTTAATAATTTGTACTTCACTGAATAACTATGACATTTTAGGAGTGTTTCTACTTTAAAGTAAAATTTTTTCAAATTGTATCAAAGAAAATTTTAATGTTCCAGAATTCTTTGGCAAATTACTTTACTTGATCATATGGGTTAATTGAGTGTGAATGCAAACAGATAAAAAGAGTTTAATAGCCCTTACCTTTGGTTAAAAACATGGGGGGAAAATAACATAGCTAATTTGACATATATATATATATATATATATAAACTAATACCTCTTGAAAAAGCTTCTTTGTATTCAATGTACTGGAAATTTGGAGAATTTTTAAAAGGATTCATTAAAAATACATTCTCATTATTAAATATTTGGAAGAAAGTTTCTAAAGCATATGTTACAGGTGAAGGACGATTTGTTTGTTGAAAAACTATAGGCAATTCAAACCTAAAACAAGAAAAAGAAAGAAAAAAAAAACTACTTTAAATTATCATAATTAACAAAAACAAAATCTTTTACTTTAGATCACTTATAAACAGGGAAAATATTACCTTTCTGGTGTTTGGGCAATGCAAGGAAGATATTTATAACCATTATACAAAGAAGTTTGTTTCGAAATAGTAACTTTACAAGGTATAAGAAACAAACTATAATAACCACTGTAATCCTAAAAGAAAATATCCAGATTAAAAAAGAAAATTTACACTGCTTCTGTACTTTATTTTTACAAAACTTTACTTAATTTTCTTTGAAAAACCAATTTCTAATAAATTAAATTTCAATCAATATTGTGCCTCTTGAAACAGTTTTATATATAGTTGTATATTTAAAGAATATATAATATAAATTAGGAAAGGGATAGATTGCACAAAATACTTAAATATACAAATTAAATGTTTTAAGCATTCAAATAAATGCCACATAGGGCAATTTTTAAAATTTTTCTCAAGGGAATTAACAAGAAAAATACTTCAGATGAAAAAAAAAAAAAAATTAGAAATATTGAAATAAAATTCCTACATTAAGATACTTTTGTAAATTTACCTTGGATAAATATATAAATATTTTAAAACTTTTTGTTTTCATTTACAGTATTTAAGTCTTCCCCCTGATAAAGATAATTTCACAAATAATTTTGAAACAATTTTTGCAAATATTTTTTGAATATTTAATTTGAGCTCAATGTACAGTAATCTCAAATGGTTTAAATTCCATTTTTATACGCTTGCATTTTTCAACAAATTTAATTTTAAATTGTTAGTTATTTATTTGATTAAAAAACTCCTCACTAAATGTAAATTTAAGTAAACATCTTTGACTTATTATCCTTGTGATTTGATTCATCTAAAATTAACATGACATTTTATCAAATATGAAATTCTACTCACCATAAAAGTTCAATAATAATAATAAAAAATATACTATTTCTTCCCCAAAACTGAAAGAAAAATAATTTTGCAACAATATTTATAAGTATCAATTGATTCCCTTAAAATAATTAGACATTTTTTTTTTATCATGATCAGACTTTTACATACGGTGATCTAAAAACTGTTTTATAGATATTTGTCTTCCTACTGATATCAATGTAGATGAAATTTGCTTCCATTCAACAAGCTGCATGATAAGAACAGAACTGAAAACATTTATTTTTACCCTTGAAAAATGTGATTCTTGTATTTTTTTTTTATTTCAATTCATTTAGGTAATATTTGCATAGATTATATGTTTCATTCCAAACAATATTGAATTGCTTCAACATTTCTAATTCTTTCATCAACTTTATGAAAGTCTTTGAAATAGTAAACCCATACTATATCTGAGATTTTTTTAAAAAGAAATATGCACTATATCATCTATTTCTTTTTGTAACAAAATCATCACTTTGAAATTGGATTTGTACTTGGAAACATTCATTGTGATTTGGAAATGTCATTAGATTAGATTCAAAGAACTCATAATCCACAGTACTTTAATCTTATTATTTCCATGAAAAAAAATATTTTCAATAGATAAATATAATTATATACCTTTAAATTATACTTGCTTGTTGATCTCCAAAACTGTATTGGTCCGTCAAATGTTTGCTCACTCCATAACAATTCAAGATCAAATTGAACATCCCAATTATTTGGGGCGGATACTGAACTTTTAACACCTGGCAAAGTATGGTGATCCAGAACAAAACAACCTGAATAAAAATTTTGTATTCATTAATATTTGACTTCATTCGCATCATCATTGCTTTTTTTTTTTTGTCTTTATTTATTCATTAACAACTATATCTAAATATTTGCATTAATCCCAAAAACTTCATACTTTTGAAGCATTAGCAATAAAAAAAATGTTTATTTTAATAAAGTTTTGTAGAAGGTTATCAATATAAAGAGCAGAATAAAACTTTCAACAAGCAATAATTACTACTTAGGAATTAAAATAAGATGATTTTAATTTTTAAAAACATTAGTATAAATAAGTAATTTTTTTAAAAAAATGTATATGTTATATTATAAATTTTTAAAAAAATATGAATACTAATATTACATTGTAGCAAACAAACACAAAAATATTTGTAAATAATATCGTGGAAAATTTTAGAAATAAAATATATTACCGTAGAATTTTGCAACTGTCTTGAACTCAAAGAACATATGACCTGCTGAATTAGTTCCCACTCTAACCATTCCAATTATAGCATTTAATGAGTTATCACTATGCACACCAGATTTCCACAAAAACGTATCATAGTAAAATGAGAATTCCATTTCTGTACGATGTTCTAAGGTTGTCCACCCTGTTGGTGCAGCAGCAAAGACATATGTTACATATAATGGAAGAAGTACAGTCATGTATGTTTGATCAGTATCTCGAGCCTAAAAATTCAAAATATAAATTAACTTGCCATAATTCTGCACTTTTGATAAGCGAAAAAACATACTTAAAAATAGTATTCAAGAAAATAAATTGCAATATTTAATATCATGAAACCAAAAAACAATTTCTTTATTAACATGAATTACCCAATTTATAAACACAACTATTTTAGGCTTTTTATAATACTGAATTAGAAATCACACATAATGGTAAATTAAAGATAAAATACAATTGAGAAAATAGTAATTGATACGAAATGTATCTTATTTATGACATGAAAACGTTTTATAAATTTCAAATATCATTGAAATAATAATAAAAAAAATTTGCTACATTTTCATTAATATTTACATTTTTGAAAATGTGACTGTATTTTTCCAATTTAACCATAACATATAAGCCAAAATGAATTTTTTTTTTAACACACATACAAATGTAACACAATATGTTAATTGAAATTAAGGTATGTCTCGTAAAATAAATAATTCAAATTAAAAAAAAAATAATTTATTAAGTTAGAACCGATATTAAATAGTTTAAATAACTCAAAATTTAAATGGTAAAATTAATTTAAAAAATGAAGTTGAAGAAAAACAAATCTAGAATTAAATACTTGTACAAAAAAACATAAGTTGTTTGAATGATTTGGATAAATTGAGTTTCTATTAATTATCGCATAACTATTATATTGAATAACTAAATAAACATCAATTAAAAACACGATTAATTAAATATTAATTATAATTATTAAAATGTATTTTAATAATTATAATTCATGTTCATTTTCCTTAATGTAATATGCATCAAAGAAGTAATAAAAAAAAAAAATCACTTTACAGTTAAAAAAAGGGGGTGGGAATTAAGTTAGAAATTATGAAACTATATAATAAAAATGTTTAAGAGCTTTTTATGCAAGCAAAAGTTATTATTTTAATAAATAAATAATTTTAAAAATACTAAGAAAAGCATATTAAAATATTTTTATTGCTTATTTAAAATAACTACGAGCATTATTTTCTACCAATTTTTTAAAGAACATATATATTTCACAGAGGTGAAATGTATTTGTTCGCAAAATCTATTCTATGCGTGGCTATTAAGTAACGGGACTGATGCTGTAAAAACATTTTATTTTGATGCCATACATATTTACATACTATCACCTTCAATATACACTCCTCCTCGATCCCTATAACGCTCCATGCGATTCTTCCATTGTTCGAAACAGTGCTGGAAGTCTTATCACCTTTCTCAAGAACGCACGTCACTTTCTCTTTCACAGCTTCAACAGACTCAAATCTTGCACCTATTAATGCATATTTCTCCTTAGGAAACAGATAAAAGACGCATGGCGCAAGATCCGGGGGAAAAGGCGGAGGATCTTACACGGGGATGCTGTACTTGGCTAAAAACCCTTCGACAAATAATGAGGAATGAATCACCCTTCCAAAATTCGGATAATTTTTTCCTTATTCTTTCACGGAGTTCAGCGAGAAAGTGAAGGTAGTAGTGTTGATTATAATAGTTTGACAATCAGGAATCCAGTGAAGGAACACAATCCCATGAATGTTGTGTAATAATTCGAATATTAATGGGAAGTTGGTTAAATTAATGATCGAAAATTTGATGACACACACACCAAGTGAAATTCAGAAAAACGTTTTAAAAAACCACGATTCGTTACCCTTTCTAATAAGTTTGGGTCATTTTCAATGACATTCAAAGTGTCAGTACAAATATTTTTGCGAGTTTCTTATTGTTCAAATGTGAGACTTTTAGGCACCATTTCGGCACACACTTTTTGTATGTTAAAATTGTTAAGTAAAATTTGTTGTACGGATTCTTTTTCAATTCCTATAGTTTCAACAATCGCACGAATACTTAACTGACGGTCAGATAGAACCTGATTACCGATTTTTTCGATATTTTGATACGTTTTTTACGAGGATAAACGATCCGGGTGTGAATCATCTTCAACGTCTTCTCGGCCGTCTTGAAAAAACTTAAGCCACTCAAAAAAAAAAAAAAAAAAAAAAAAAAAACCGTGCACGAGATAAACATTCATTGCCATACACTTACACTTCTTTCAATAATTTATAAGTTTTAGTAGCGGACTTTCCAAGTTTCATGTAAATTTTTACGACAATTCGAAACAAAAACTTTCTAAAAAATATTACAATATCATTCCACTAATAGATAATAATGGTCTGACATTCTCTGATAAAGAAAAAGCTGATATGCTTGCCCATAATCTTGAATCCTCGTTCCAGAAAAATCCAACTCCATATGACGATGATCATATTGGGAAAAAAAAAAAAAACAGAATCAATAGTTAAAAATTATCTTGAAGCCCATACCAATTTTAATTTCTCCTCTATCTTTCTGAAATAGTTACCATAATTAAAAAGTTAAACAAAAAGAAAGCTCCCGAAAAATATGGCATTCACAAACAAGCTTTTAAATTCTTCGACCCCCCCCCCCCCGCACTTACTCATCTCACAATTTTTTTTTATTAAATGTCTTATGTTTGCCCATTTTCCACAAAAATGGAAACATGCAACTATTATTCGCTTCCCAAAACCCGATCAAAACCACTCCATTTCATCCAACTATCAGCCTACTTAATTCTATTTAAAAAATCTTTGAAAGAATCCTGTTAACCAGAGTACTTACTCATGTTTCCACAAATAATATTCTTCCAGATTCACAATTCGGCTTCCGTACTAACCACAGCATTGTCCATCAACTACTACGGGTTGTGAATGTCCTTACTGAAGGATTTAATTCCAAATAAGTTTCTGGGGGTATCTTCTTCGACATACAAAAAGCTTTCGACCGCCTCTGGCACGACGGATTGATCTTCAGTTTTTACCCCTTTACATAATAGTTATCTTAAATAACTACCTTAAAGATAAAGCATTCCAAGTTAAACTTAATAATACTCTCTCTACAATATGCAATATACAAGTCGGTCAACAACAAAGGCCTGTAATTTTCCCAATTTGCTATAATATGTTCACATATGACTTATCTTAGAATCCCTACAATAGCCTCTATTTATGCGCAGATGACGCAGCAATCCTCACCCAAGGAAAAAATCCTATCAACGTAATAGATATATTATAAAATTACCTAAAGATAGAAAAGTGGCTGACACTCTGGAGGATTGCTGCAAACTCTAATTAAGCTAAAGCTCTCATATTTAAAAAAGATCAAGCCCCCCCCCGGGGGGTTATAAAAAAATTAAATTTTTTAATGATCAGATGTCTTGGGACTCCGAGGTCAAATACTTAGGAGTTATTCTTGGACTTCAAACTTCATCAATCAAATAATTGACAACTGCTGGGCCAAAATCCATAACTGTATACCTTTAATTGGCAGAAATTCAGTACTAACTCTTGCTAACAAAGTCATTTATAAACAAATAACCCACCTTATCCTATTCTATGCTTCCCCTACTTGGGGCCATGCAGCATCAACCCAAACTAAAAAAATATAGGTCCTTCAAAATAAAATCATCCGCATGATTACTAACACACCTTGGTACGTCAGAAATTCTGTCACATACAAGGATCTCAATATCCCTCTTATTAATAAACACGTCAACTATCTCTCTAGAAAATTCTATAATATACTAACAAACCATAGCAACCCCCTAATAAGGGCCCATGTAGTTTTTGCTCACAATAATGGAACCCATGCCCTACCCTACCAATCTTGCAATAACTTTGCATTCCAACTCAGACCCATTTAATTAGTTCCTTCATCACTCCTTCAATACCCTCTCTCATCTCACTCTAAGACCTACATCATCATCTATTCATCTTATCATTAGCTGTTTACTTCTCTATCACCATCTCTACCTCCCCTCTCTTGAACTAGTTTGTTGACCATTGCTGTACACCCAGGCAAACAAGAATCATTTTTACTTTCCCCTTCTTTCTTCTTCTACTTTCATATCATCAAAAAAGTTTAAATAATATTTTATTTATTTTACTGTAATTTCACAATAATAATAATAAATTTTTAGAAAATCATATGTAAAATAATACTCTTCTCTTGGTGAAGATTAGACATAGTCTATCCAAGGCATTGAGGGGGTAAAAAAAATGATTTAAAAATTTTATAATCTTATCTTACGCTAAGTTAAGTAAAAAAAAAATTAAATCTCTTAAAAAGACTCATCCTCATTGTAAATAATTCATTCACTTTCCTATCCTCTTTTTTCTCCATTTTCTTTTTATTTGTGGTTTTTAAATATTTGTGCATTAAGCACATTTTTAATATGCTTGTTTTAATATTAAAAAAATTCAAGGCTTCAATATGATTGTTGTTATTCTACAGTTCGTTGCTCTATTGTTACATTTATCAATTTTCCTGCAAAACAAAACAAAACAAAAAAAAAAAAATTCGAATGTGAAAGTAGACTACGGCTGTACGGATTTGTTTACAGAAACGAGATGCACTGCATTCGAAAGAGAAGGCTTCACACTAAACAGTTATCGGTCGCTAGTTTGGCGCATGCGTACTTCTGTAGCATTGTTAGTCTCTTGTTATTCAATATCCACACCTTGTATATACACATGTGAGTGTGAGTGCTTTTTAATTAAGTATTATCAGTTTTCTATAGTATTTGTTAAAATACACAATGGAACATTGAAAAGGCGCACCAAGAAGGAAGCGAGCTACAATTGCTAGTTTTTAACTAAGTAGTGAATGATGTCCGATATTAAAAGGATACAAGTTTGGTGCAAATGCGTATGACCTCAGAATGGTGCTGCAATCAAGAAGTTGGTCCAACATAAACTGGTTAATAGTGGAAGAACGTAACAATCACATTCAGGCTGTAGGACTTCAGTAAGCAGGAATGCCAAGTAGACGTGTGAGAAGACATTTCGCGCAATTAGGCGAGTTTGAAAGGAGCCTGGTCATCGGCAAGAAATCGTATTCTGATCGACTCGCAGTGTTGCTCATCAGGTTGATCGTTCGAAATGTTCCATCAGAACATGTTGGGAGCAGTGAACGCGAGATGGTACCTCGTGCGGAGAACCAGGTATAGAGCAACCAGGAAGACAACAAGGCGAGAGGATCTAAGGATCGTGACGCAAGCACTTGTGGATCCTACAGTGACTCGTTCCACGATACAATCAGATGTAGAGATATCAGTTGTTCCACAAACCATTTCTAGAAACCTTACGGAAGCGAATCTGCAATCCAAATGCCCTTTTAGTGTACTGCCTTTAACATCGAAGACTCCGTGAACCAGAACAATGTGGAATGCCACAGATTGGCAAAACGCGGTGTTTAGTAATGAATACCGATTCATTTTGGGGACCGATGATAACAGCGTACAGGTGTGGAGGCATCTTGAAGATTTGGTTCTTTTTTTTTTAATTAACGTCGCACTAGAAGCAACACGAGGGCTATTGGCGATGGATCTCGTAATTTTGAACCTTGGTCAAGTGACGAGGACGACACTTGAGCTGGAACCCCCTCTCCTGACTTCCACACCACTCCAACGGGAGGACTTTAGGCCCCGACATATTTAACGTACATCAGCCCCTGCTACACGGCGGGTCTTTGGCAGCCAAGGATCGAACCCGCGACTGAAAGAAAACCGCCGGTCACGAATCAGAAACCATGACCACTAGGCTACCGCGGCCACAAGCATCCTGGTGAATAGAATAATTCTACCCACGTTTTCGCGCGACACACTGCCCGCACAGCAAGCGTAATGGTCTAAGGTGCCATAACCAATTGGTCCACTTTATTAGTGGTACGTGGAACTTTAACGGATCCGCATTACGCTGATGGCATTTTTCGACCTCACTCTGAACCTTTCCTAAATGGTCTTCCCAGGGCAATTATTCAGCAAGATAAAGCTCGCATGCATATAGTTCGAGTAGTATAAGACTTCCTAGGCCATGTTCAGACTTTTCCATGGCCGTCCCGCTCCCCGAACTCGTGCTCTACAGAGCACTTGAAGCACCAGCTGAAAAGCCCGATGCCATTGTGTTACTTTGTACAAGATTTGGAGGTGGATATTGAAGATTTGTGGAGCCATCTGCTCAGGACAACATCCGATATCTAATCATTTCAATCCCGGACCGGGTTGCGGCATGTATTGCAACAGGAGGCGGTCAGACGTGCTATTGAAGTAGCATTATATTTGGTTAATTGTCATGCTTTTGGGATCAAGTGAATCTCTCATCTTTATCATTATGTGTATTAAATTTCATTTCAATCCGAATCTCCCTTCTTGGTACGTTATTTTTGATGTATCGAAATTTCGATTCTAGTAACTTATTTTCACCTGGCTTTTGATTTTTGGTTTTTTTACCTTATTTTATAATGCTATCATTGTGTGTAAAGGTTTGATCATAAACACATATGTAAACACACTTCACTGTCCTAAACCAGCAGCAATATTAAACTGCATTATTTCCTTTTTGCTTATTTGTAACGGATCTTCAATTTCTCTAATGCCTCCTCTTTCTTATTTATGTCTCTTTTGTGTATTTTCTTAGTTAATTTTTTGTGATTCTAATATATTTTTTCAAATAATTTTTTTAATAAATTAAAAAAATTATTATTCAATAAATTTTGTGATTCTTCAGTTTTAAATAATTTTTATTTTTATTATATATATATATATATATATATATACTAGTTTGCAAAACTTTAGCAGTTTTTTAGATTGTGCCGTAATTCTGAAAAAAATCAACTGGTTGACATACAATTCACACTATAGAGGCACAATGTAACACTTAAGAATTGATGAAAGTATAGTAGCCAATTTTTTTTTTTTTGCATACATTATGGAACAAAGCAGGAAAAGGCGTTTTGACAGAATGGACTTGTAAAAAACATTGTCTGGGAGAAAGATCAACAAACCAAAATCTCTTAGTAAAAGATATGACTTCCCCTAACTGCAAAGGTCGTCTGTTCATACTCAATCCCAAATTATTCAGCTGTTCTTGAGGTGAAAGTTGCCTTTCTTCAACGAGCATCTGTTTCAGTTGTCTGGTGTTCGCCGGAGGATACGATCTTGCTGCCAGGAGTTTCCTCAAAGCTTTCCACGCATGTTTGATGGATGTAAATCAGGGAAACACGCTGGCCAATCTATTCTGCAGACATTCTCACTTTCTAGAAGCTTCTCAACAGCAGAGGTCCTATGTGGACGTGCATTATCGTCCACAAAATATGCATTGACGTCCAAATAAAGTCTGGACCAATGGCACCTCAAAACAGACTCACGTGTGGGAGAATAATTTCATCGCTGTAACGGTCTCCGGTAAGAGAGCCGCTGTCGAAAATATGAAGCTCCGCTCATCCATTCAACATAATGCCTACTTACACAAGCACTCCGGTACCAATCCAAAGCTCTCTTTCCCCGATTTTAGTGGAAGGAAACAAGGTTCAAAAACAAACGATTCTCATTGGTAAAGAGAACGAGACTCCATGATGAGATGTCCATTCTTTGTGTTCTTGACACCACTGTTAACGGTGCCTCCAATGGGCTGCCGTTAATGGTATGCAACAATCAGGACGAAGGGCAAATAGGCCACCTTTATGCAAATATGACCATCAATATGGACACAGTAAACCGTGATACCTGCCATTTGGTTACCGTACGCAACAGCTGAGCAATTTTGCTCGATTTCTGGTTACAGTCTTTTTTTTTCCCCTGTAGAACGATAAACCGTTACTTTCCTCTTGGCCTACCACCGTCCTTACAGATGTACTTGTCATTTGAAAAGCTTTCTGGGCTCTTGAAGCTATACTTTTTTGAATTTCAATCATGCAACATTCGTCAAACTACATCCCTCTTCAAGCTTGTCGATCATTCTATCACGTGTAAAGGTCTCCAAATGATTCCTTGCAGCCATTATTGAATGTACTATTTCACTTTCACTTGCAAAGAATGTCTAAAAATGCATACTTTCTCTTTCTATTTGAGTTGCCTTGGCACTGAGAGACGTGACGTACCCGCTGATATCTGCATATGCATTACCTTTCTACTGAGCTATCTTTTCACCGTAACGGTCGAAAAATGCCATTTTCAGCAATTTCATGATTGTTTGTTGAAAAATGCATTTTTTGCTTAAGTTTTGAGCGTGCACGCACAATAAATATATATTGAAAAAAATTATATGCATATTTCTTAAAATATGATAATAAAACAGATAATAAAAATTAGAAATAAATATAATAGAGTGCTTACTCTCCTGAACATACAGTACCTTAAAATCGGAAGTTACAGTTCCTCCACATAGTTCGACAAGTTCAGACATTGAATACCATGCGTCAAATGACCACTTACATCTTTTTAAATTCAGATGTTGATAGAGTATTCCACTTTCATTTTGACATTCTTCTCCATGATATGGGAAAGCCAAATTTATATCGTTTTTTGAAGGATTAAAACTTTTGAGAAAACTTTTATTCTTTTCTGAATTTATTGAACTGCTTTGTAAGTTAGAGCATACATGTTGCTGTCTGTAAATATTCTGTGTTAACAAAAACTGAATATTATGAAGTGGATAAGTGGAAATCAAGGGCATTAAACCATCCTGAAAAAAGTGAACAAATAAATAAAATTATTTTAAATTTCAGTACACCATTAATTTTATACACATTTTTTAAAAAAAATCTAATTTATTCCTTCATGGAATTTAGATATGTATATTAAAGAAGCATTGATTTTATGAACTGAAAACTTGTACAAAATTGCACTCTTTTTAAAATCATTTTTTTAAATACATTAGAAGCCAAATTTACATAAACGCAGCTTTCAAACGAATTTTTTTTTTGATGTCACTGGATATATTTAGCTCTTCTGGTCTTACACAAGATTTTTTTTTGTTTTAAGAGCTCATAAGGTATGCATAGATTTTCCAATTATTAAAATTTTATGTAACTAATTAAATCAATTTTATGTAATCAATTTTAATATTAAATTTTTTTGTTATTAATTAAAATTTTAATTCATTAAAAACTTTTAATTGTTTAAACTTCAACTTTAAATTTTTAATTACCTAATTAGCCTTAATTTTTGCATTTCAAAGTACTTAATAAATTTTTTTTCTGAAAATCACAAATTATTATTACCTTCACCAGTAATGGTTTAATGTTACAGAATATTTTTCAAATAGTATGTGAAATTAATGGAAATGCTTAAAATTCAAGTAGCAAAATCCAATCCTGAAGTAGTAATAAAAAAGGGGGAATTTATTTTTTATCCAAGGTAAAACAAAAAAAAAAAATTACTTATTTATTTCAATTACAGATACTAAACATAAATATATGTAAGTACAATAAATTTAATTTTTTCATATTACCAGAACTTTAATTGAGGCCAACAAATTTTTCTTAAGAACATAAAATAGCATGTGTAATACATATATAAAATAATAATTTGATTAAGGATTTAATGTATATTGTTTAATTAATTTTAAAAAAGTATTTATTACCCTGTAATTTTAATTATAACTTTAAACACAATATCCTCTCCTTTCGGATAACGTAAATAAGAAATGTTCACATATTAATTTAATTCAGATAATCAATAAAATACTTACCTCATGAGGAATTTCAATATGAATGTGTAACTTGTTTGGGTGTTTCAAATTTGACGAATTAATATAATTAAGAGTAGCAGTAAATGGTTGTGACTGCAAATTTAATTGTGCATAAGGTGATCTCATTGCTGAATGACAAAATCCTATGAAAAAGATATTCCAAAAATTATTGATGTCGATTATCACAATGTATTACAATAACATTTTAAAAATAGAAAAAGTTTTCATTAACTATATAATTTACATTTATGTAATTTAGTTGGAAAATTTCTATAATATAAATTATTCATCATAATTCATGAAATATATGTATTTCATGTACTTATGATGAGAAATTATCTATTAATAAACACTTCAAATAATATATGTTATTGATAGAAGCCTGAAATTTATGACAAAATCAATAAAAGAGGTAAGAAATATGCATTATTTTGAAAACATAAATTTGCATTTGCATCATATTGATAAACATTTTCTTTCTAACAACATTTTGGAGATTGTGTGTTAGAGAGAGATAGAGAGGTAGCAAACACACAATCTTAAAAAACATCCCGATTTTCGAATCATACATTGCATTTTATAATATTTTCACAAATAATATTGAATTAAAAAATTCCTTAATACTCAGAATGAAAAACTTCAAAATCATCTTTAATGCAATAACTACTGTAAACTAAACAATTCTTTTAATATAAAAAATAATAAATAGTACTACCTATATCAGAACTTATTTTAACCATTTTACTCTGTAAAGGAATACCGAAGTGATTGTTTAAGTCTCTAGGTTGAACTATGCAACGGACTCTTTCTTGAGGACGAAAGTAAATACTGTCCAATACCTAAAAGAAAATGGTTTTATAATATAAACAATTTTTTTTTTTTTGCAACCATTTCGAAAATAATCTGAAATTGTCTTACTATTTTTATGAGAAGTTATTGAAATATTGTACTAATATTTTAGCACTGTAGAGTAGTTTAAAATAAATAATTTAAAATTGTAGAAGTGGAGAAATTCTACAATTGAAAAAAAATATAGTTATCATGTTGCTCTATAACTTTTAAAGAGTTACAGAGTTCTTAAATTTAATAGCAATTAAGTATTTTATAAAAAGATAAGTTATTTTATAAACTTCTAAAAATTCTTAGAATTTAGTGATAATGCAAATTATAATAACACATTGTAAAGTAACAATGATATACAAACAATAATACAAAAGTTACAAATCTATAATATTTAAGCATGATACAAACAGACTGAAAATAATGCAACTACATAAAAACTTTTCAATGCTAGAAGATTGTTGCTCAGTATTTAAGTTAACCTAATCAATCAACCACAGTGATAGAAACTTACCTTATGATGAACAGAAGTAAACAGTGTTGAATCAACCACAGCTTCAAAAGGTGAAATGCTTTCTTCATCTAAAGGCATAGCTATTTCCCATGTATAACTAATACTTGATGAGTTGATTCTTGACTCTTTGCAAAGTGGACCTGTAGCAGCATAATCAGGGTAATTGGCATCACAAGGCTGCAAAAGATATTACTTTCTTTTTTATACATCAATAACCTATCTTAATATATACTTTACACAAAAATAAAGAAAATTTATCAAAATTTGAAATTATTTAAAAAACTTACGGTGATACAGACTAAAGGATATCCTGATTTAGGGTTTTCTATCATACCTTTGGTAACATTATCATAATGCAATAAAGATATAACCTGAAATAAAATAAGAGATGACATACAAAAAATTCACTTGCATTACACCAGAAAATTATATAAAATTTATACCACTAAATTTAACAAGTGCATTTCAAACAAATAAATTCATAAAAATTAATTGAATTTGTAAGATATTTAATTTGATTTAAATAAATTTAAAACTTTTTGAAATAAAACTATGGAGCATTATGGGAAGAAATAGAGTTAAAGTTTAAGCTAATGTATCATATTTAAAAAGTTTCCAACATGCATTTTTAGGGTTATATATATATATATTTAATAGTTTTTAATAAGTTTTCTTCTTTAAGAAATTATGATTTCAAAGCAGGTGAATCAATAAGTTTTTAACAATTTCACTATTGGTTAAAAGAAATTATATGTTCCAATAATTTTTCAATGTTTTAAATTTTTTGAAATTTGAAACTTTTAATTAAATTAATAAACTACAAATTTTTGTATTCAGTAGGTTTTTATTTGAATATGTTTCCAAACTTTGTAAGTGGTATATAACACTAAAAACGATACTTAAGTATTTTTTTAAAAAAAGGGTTAACTTTAATAATTTTAATTATTGGTATAGTATACAAGATTTTAAATATGATTTCTTAAATTTAATTCAATATTTTTAAACTACTTTATTTTTAAAATGTATTTATATAGTTTTAAATTAAAATAAACTTATAAAAAATGTACCAGTAATTAAAATATTAACTTTCATTGAGATATGTCTAAAATAAAAACGCAAATAAAGCAGATACTTGTTAAAATTTTTATTATTTTTTTAAACGTACAAGAGGAACAGCTGGTAAAATCAAACTTTCTGTAGATTGGACGCTAGCTATTCTTACAACTGCTTTTGAAATGTTTCCTATGTTAGCATTCAGTACTTCATCTGGTCCTAATATAACTGTGAAAGAAACAGCCCAGTTTCGACGCTTATTGTAAAGAATTTCTATCTCAAAATTCTTCCTTTTTTCACCTGTTAAACAAAGAATACCAGATTTCTATATTTAGAATGCATACATGAAATTTTCGCAAAGCAATGAAACTGGATTTTCATCACTTTTTTAAAATCAAGAATACCCCCAAATTTTCCTTTCTATGTTGGAATGAATGAAATTCTAATTAAAATGAGAAAACTTTAAAAATAATTTTCTTTGGAGAAAAAAAAAATCAAAAATTTAGAAGTGGGTAAAAAAGTTAAAAAATCTAATGAGATAAATACAGTAAATTTCATCACTGATTTTAGAATACAGGAGAGGGAGAAATGGTAAAAAAAAAAAAAAAAACATAGATTTTACAGTGTACAAATTTTGGTACCACTGACATAATATGCATATAAGTAGTTAAATTTTTTTCAGTTTTAAGAATAAAATATATTGATAAAACCTGGTAAAAAACTAAGAAGTTTGCTTTTAGCATAATAGTCCAGCCCAGAAGATGCAGATCCATCAATCGTACTGACTCGGATCTTTGAGATCATGGTTGTATCCCCATATCTTACAACAGCTATAACTGCAGATGTAGAGATACTGCTTGGGAAAGTGTGCTGTGAAACCACATATTCATTTCGTTCTAGTTGTATTATAGTTGCTGAAAAGATTATCAACTTTTAGCATAAAAATAGCAATCAATATTATAAATATAAAAAGTACTAAAAATTCAAAAATAATAACTAAAAATAAATAGATTTGATTAAACTAACCATCTTCTGGATCAATGATTTTGACTACTGCAGTTTTCTGATTGCCAATTACAGTTTCAGAATCTATACTGTGTGAAACCAATTCTACATTAAATGATTCTTTGCCTTCATATACATCATCATTGTAAATTTTCAATATGCATGCTGATTCCTTCAGAAAAAATTCGAAAATAAAAACACTTTAATAGTATATTAAAACATATAGCATTTGAATAAAATATTGTAGTAGAAAAAGACTTTTAAACAAATAATTGAAGACTTTTAAAAGACATAATATTCTTGAATAATACAAACATTTTGAATTAATATCAAAATATAATGTAAAATATACATTTGAAAATAACATTTCAGACAGACTATGAAAGAATGCTGCTCACAAACACATAAACTTCTGGAATTCAGAACTTTATCACAAAAAAAAATAATATATACTAATTTAGTAATTATAGCTAAACAAACTACAGTCAAATATAAATCTAGTTTAAACCTGAAAAAATTTGTTTGTACATGCACATTTCACATGATACAAATAGAAATTTGAAAGACACATATTAACAAAACAAAATTTTAATTTAAAAACAAAAGAAAAATATATTTATAAAATATGAAAATTAATACTTCTCAACCTTGTTCATTATATTAAATTTTTTAAAACTTATTTGTAAATAGACCTAACCTTTTGATTAGAGCTAAAAGTTATCATTGAATTTTTTCTGTTTAAATATCGTTCTTCAAAATCTTCTCTACTATGTGCAGAGCCGTCATGAGTAATGCAGAAGAGAGTTGAATTTCGAGAAAGGTCTTTAGTTCTAGATACTGGAATCTGAATGGCACCAGAATCTTCTTTCACAGTCAGTTGACTAATACTAAATTCCACAACAGGCTCTAAAATAGAAAATAAAGTGAGTAATAATGAAGTGAGTGATTTTTTTTTTTAGTTATAAAGATAATTAACAAGCATTACATTTCTTAGCATAATATTTCAAAACATTTTTTTGTTTTGTTAAATAGTAATGCGATTATCAACAAGAAAAAAAGTTTGAACTTTTATCAATAATGTCATTAAAAAGTTACATTATTTTAATGCATTGTAACATTATATTCCTATTTAAAATAGATATAAAATATGTAGACTAGTTGTTTTTATATGTAATGAAATCACTTACTGATTTTTTCCTTCTTTAAAGGAAAAGATAGAACATTCAAATCAGATAATACACATCCAACAGGAGAATTTAGAAAAATACTAACTTTTCCCCCGTCAAAATGAGAATTCTCACTGAAACTTAAAGGTAATTGACAGTCCTAAAAGAATAACTTTTTATTATGAAGTTGTTGAACAAGCAAAATGTATAAATAGACAATTATTATTATAGACAATTACATATGACAAAAATTGTTAAAAAATTTATCCTCTTTTTTTATATTCATAATTTACCAATTTACCTTATAACTTATATATTTTTCAATGCAATACAAATATATATTTGAAAAAGGTTATCAATGTTATGAATTATTATATACTAAATAACTTTATTCCTAATCTGTACTAATACTAGCATATGAGTTTAAAGAGTATATAACTCAAGCTCTGCAATATATAATTTGAAACACAAGGTTTTGATTTAATCATTTTTATGTAGCTAAAAATTTTCTGATACCTTCAGATCTTAGCTTAAAAGTGAATGTCACTCACACCCAAAATGTTAATAATATCTGAGCTTAATTATGTACTTTCTTTGTATAAATGTCAATATCGAAATTTTAAATTAACATAGGAAAAATATTTATCAGTCAGAAATACAGCAAATATTTGAAATAATATTTTAACTTTTCTATGAATTGGGGTACTTTTTTGTAAAGCATATTCGAGATTTAGTAATATAAACATATTAATTAAATTCACTAAATGTATCTACATATTAAAAATAAGTTTTACCTATACACAAACTATTTTAGTTAAAATAATTTTTTTTTTTACATATTGGTTTAATACTTACAACAGTTGTTTCATATGCTCTAAATACGATTTCCTGAAGTGAAAGTAAATTTTCTTCTGAAGCTGTGGATATGCGAGCTCCACAAAATAAAATACATTCTTTTGAAAGATCCACTCCTTCCCGCAAAACTTGTATAGAAATATTTTTTTGTTCTTGAAATACAATACGATGTTCTTTTTTGAGGGATACCTGAGGAACTGTACAAAAAGTCTATTAATATTACATATGCACATTTGGTTTTGATATAACAAAAGTTGTATTTTTTAAAAACTAAACTTTAACCCCCCCTCAAAATATGAAAAAACTATTAAAATAATTTTTAGCAATGAAATAAGATTGATGAAAAGAGTGTAGCTAATCTTTTTGATTGATACAACTTATTTTGAATATTTACCATCATTAGGACCATTTATAATCACAACTGCAATGATATCATTTTGTAGTTTGCCGAATGGATGAGCGTCAGACAATGTTAATTGGAACTTTTCTTCTTCTTCATACAAATTATCATCAATAATCTGTAATATCAACATAATTATAAAAAGCATTAGTTGTTAATAAAAGGACTTAAAAATAATTATAAAAGGACTTAAAAATATTTTCACAAATTAAAAGTCTAATTTGTCATTAGGAGATTCACTGGGAAGCATGTACATATAGAAATGAAAATATTAATAGAAAAGCAATAAAAATATAATAATAAAATTAAATATAAATAAACAAAAGAAAAAATTATTTTCAGAAATTGTCCAAAGAAAACCATTTACATGCATAGAAATATTGGTTGATAATAAAAATGATACCTTTACACTACATGAACTTTCAGAAACTCCTACAGGAAAAGTGATAAATGATTTATGATTTAAAGGTCGACTTATAAAATCAGATCCTGTTTCTAAAGCAAAAGCGCTACTTCCATGCGCAGACAAATTAGAAGTAGTACACATT
Organism: Nephila pilipes; assembly: GCA_019974015.1. NCBI lineage: Eukaryota > Metazoa > Arthropoda > Arachnida > Araneae > Nephilidae > Nephila > Nephila pilipes. The sequence goes on along the minus strand of BMAW01002303.1, from coordinate 355,320 downwards.
ACACTCAATTCATGTCTTAAATCTCCTAAAAATAAACAATAAATGCAGAAAATTCCCATGTTCAGAAATATATATATAAGTTAATAATACAAAATTAAAATTTGACCATATTTAATTAATTTTGTTTAGCAAATATTAAGAAATTCTTGATATTTGATAAACCAACTTATTTTCCCATTAATATACTATAATGATAAATTTTTATGGACAAATATATTTATTAAAATTAAGGCTATACATTTCAAGAGTATCCATTTGCAATTAATAAATTTCAAATTAGTCTTAAAATTGAACTGAAGTAATAAAAAGGAACAAAAAAATTTAATAATTTACAAATTAGATTCATTATATGTATTATTATAAACTTTTACAGCAATACTAATTCACAAAAAAATTATTTATAGAAATAATAGTATTGAATGTTTAGACTATCTAATAACACGATGTTTATTCGTATATATAAAATATGACTTGGTCAATAAAGTTTGAGCTTATGTATTTTGAATAAAACATTAAGAAATAATTATAACAATAATTTAAATTTTACTAAAAATAGACATCTCTAAAGTTTTATATAAGGTACAAACAAATTTTTATAAACATTTTATTAGAAATAATGGTGTAATTTACCATTTCGAATAACTGGAAAATGAAACCAATTTCCTGTTTCATTTACTTCAAAGACTTTTTCTGAAAAACTTATGACTGGCTCTGTGAGAAGTAAAATAAATACATTGTGGTACAACTATAATAAAATAATTCTAAACTAACATACAAATCTGAAATTTATAAATTATGTGATAAATGTTCCCTCTAATATTAAGACTAAAATAAGTATTAATGCATAGTTAAAATACTAAGCTATTTTAAAAAGTAAGTTGGAATTTTTATTATTTCTTTGAATAAATAGAACGAAGAAACATTTTACCATCCTCTTCATCAAAGACATCAACTGTAATAACATGGAGATTTCCAAGTAAAGATGATGATGATTCCAATAGAATTTTATACTGTTTCCTTCCCTCATATAGTGAATTATCAAATAGTTTAAATACACAGTTCTTTACGTTTATATTTTCTTCAAAATGAACCTAAAAATGAAATTCTATAAAATAAAATATCCAAACACTATCTAGTTATTCCTTCATATACATATAAAAGTAATGTTTCTTTTAAGATTTGTAGTGTAAATTAGTGGTATAGTTATTATAAAAAACATTATGTCACATATTTCCATCAATAATGTGTTCCAATTTGTATAAATTATAAGTAATCAAATCTTTTCAAGGTTCCATAATTTTTTTTCTTTATAATATATATATATATATAGCCAATTTTTAGATTAAAAATTAAAGTAATATATTCCTCTACAATAAAAGGTAATAGAAACAAGAAAAAATATTTGTAAGACATAAAATTTAATAATTTTACAAAATCAAGCTTTTATTTAAATGAAATACATCTCATTATGAGGAAGATTTTTCCTGGTTTAATAGCAAAAATCATCAAATAAAATATACAAACATGGTGTAATATGAAACAAAGTTAATTTTATTTAAGGAAATTAACATTTAAAAATTTATATTATCCCTTACAATGGACCGACCTACACAATTACTAGGCATTTATGGATAATAAAATACAAATATTTTAATTTCTATTATTGATTTTTCATTTTTTAAAAATAATTCCATATACAGTATCCAAAATATATTCACCTCATTTGCTACAGGAATTATAAATTCATCTCTGTTGGAAACAGGGTTCAGTTCTTCTACTTTGCAAAATGCAACAGAATTCTAAAATAATAATAATAAATAAATAACTATACATAGTTGAGAAAACAATTTTCAATTCAAGGAAAAAAATTTAAAAAACTAACAAAAAAAATCACAAATTATTTTTACTTTTCTATCATTTCCACTTCTAAATACTGGAATTTCCAAAAACCCATCAGTTTCAGAAATGTTATAAAATGAAGAATTAAAGCTGACACGAGACCAATCAATTTTAAATATGTTATTAAATAGCTTATTTGGTTTAGTATCTTCAACTGAAAATATGAATTTGTCTTCTGTTGAATGAAAGTCATCCTTTCTTAAAATGTATTGCACTAGCCCATCATTTATATCATCTAAAAAGAAAATGAACCCAAAGAAATTTTAGATATATATCAAAGAGGAAATTTTTTTTACATTTAACTAATATTAATAGAATGTATTATACTAGCTAATAAAATATGTTCTACTTATACCAGTATAAATATTTATAATAGATTTAATCAATATTTAAAATTAAATCAAAAACAAAATCTTTACTTTGAGTGAAATGGGAGATTTTTATCCCATCTTTTGTAGAAAACTGCAAAAATCCTAATTGTGGTTGTAAAGTAATTCGATAAACAATATTTTTATTATCTGTATCCAGATCTTCAGCATATAACATGTCATTGGTTATGATGTTCATTTTCTGAAATAATATATACATTTTAAAGTTTTTACATGTTTATAAAATAAAATTTCATCAATGTATTTGGAAGCAATAGCAATATAATTTTGATACATTAGGATTATTTACATATTTTATATATTAGGACCATTCTAAAAACAAAATTTTTAATCTAAATATGAAAAGAGGATGATGTAAAATTTGAAATGTTTTTGAAAAGATATACAAAAATAACAGAATCCAAGCAAAAAAATTATATTTGGTATGTTTTTAGAGTATTATAATTGTTACAAGAAAAGCAGGATTTAATGGTAAAATGAAAAACACGGCAGTTAAAGTACTGAATATCTCATCCAGTACAAAAATTATTTAAAGAATTTTGTGTAATAAAGAGTTTTAATCAATAATGAAATGGTGTTCCTTTTTTTTTTTTTAAAAAAAAAGTTTTATTATTTAATTTGAAAAAAGTTTATTTTGAATGTCTGTCAAGTGACAATTATGACATGTGTGCTGGCATTTCCGTCTCCAAACTTCCATACCACACCAACAGGAGAACTTGAAGCAGCATCAACATGCATCAGTCCCACTGCACAGTAAGTTATCAGTGGCACCTGGGCTCGAGCCCTCGACCTGATGGGAATAATGCAGGATGCAAGTTAGCGACCATGGCCACTAGACTACAATGGCCACTCAAAATTACTTGATTGAAATGAACAATTTAGCAAAGTTTTAGTACAGCAGTGTAAATACAAATATTTCTTTAGCCAGTTCTGAAATTATTTCTCTCTTCATTGAAAAATCTATAGGGAAACTTTGACAGTAAAGAATATAAATAACATCCTAATGAATACATATTTTAAAATTTTCACATATGTTGAAAATTTAATAATATTGTTTTTTAAAACTTCCTAGTTGTTATGAGAAACACAACTTATATAAAGAATATTTTTAAGAAATTCTTACTTTGTTATTTTGTGTTTTCAAGTCTTTCATGCCCTTATTTTTAATGAGTTTGGGAAACTCATCATCAATTTGTATGATCTTAATTGGAAACACCTAGAAATAAATTGTACATTTTAAATTATGAAAAGTAATTAATCATCATAAAGAAACATATATCTGGGAATATATTACTTTTAAGTAAGCACTGTCGTAAAATAGTAGTAGACAACAAGTATTAAATCACATGAACATTACAGTTTCAAAATAAAGAGTTCTTTTCAACAGTACTAAGCATAAAAATAAAAAAAAAAGATTTGTTTTGAAGATAGTTAAGAAACAAAGTAGAAAATATGATTTCTGATAAAAAGTATTTATTTAATGAAGTCTAGAGTAAATAATAACATTTGAAATACAGTGTAAAAATATAGCCAAGAGAAGTAGTACTTACAATAGGATCTTTTGTAGTAATGTTCTTGAGTCCATTACTGATGAATACAAACTTCTCATTGATTTCATCAAATATAATAATCGTAAAATTATCATTAGTACTTTCAGAACCATCATGTAAGTAGCTAATTTTACCCTGTTTAATGTCATTTACTGAAAATAATTGCACTGGTAAGTCTTCAGATTTTTTCAGTACACCATGTACCGGTGGTTTAATGACTTTAATAATTATATCTTGATCCTAAAGAGTAAAAAAAAAAAGGTTAGATGTCCATTCTTTCATATTTAAATAGAACCTCATTCTACACATTAGATTTAAACAGTTAAAAGCATTTATATATAAAAAAAAATGCAATAAAATTTTTAAAAAAATGCTTAGTGTGTAATATATACTAGTCTTATTAATAATCTTGCCACACAAGTTTTATCAAAAATATATTTTATTAAGTGATACACTTTATTTATTCAAAAAAGAAATTTCTTAATGTTTGAATCATATTTTCAACCAGTTTATCAAAGCCATTCTTAAAAAAAAAAAAAAAAAAAAAAAAAAAAATACATACTTGTGAATCTTTATCAAATACATCGATCTCAAACTCTGTAATGACTTTTCGGTTACCTTCTAAAAGTTGCAGATGATTTAGTTTTACTGCTGGCAAAGAGTCATATATAGAAGTTATGTTAATGTAAAAAGTCTGTAGTACCTATAAAAAATTTATTCATTAAAAAGTAATTCTCAGAAAATCCGAATATTTGATATTAATAATTGTAAAGATTATATCTAAATTAAATTAATTTCAGGGAATTCAAATATTGTTAATGATAAAAAAAAAAAAAATTAAGAGCATTCATAAACAAGGATACTGGATTTAGATTCATCATTTCTAACATAGAAATTATATTAAAAAACAAATCAATGAAGACCTTGATAATTTGTTACTAAATTAGAAATTAAATATGGTCTTCCTACAAAAGTTCTTAGTGAACATAAGTACAATATTAGTAAGGATATTAAACGCGCGATTCATTTTAAAACTGAAAGCACCTATTATAAAGTTTTAAAAATTCCATTGAAAATCTCCGAGATAATTTTATTATTGACTACATTGATAAAGACCTAGAGTAATTATAATATCATGTGCAAGAAATTCTTTATTATTATGACAAATAATCATCTATTTAATAACATAAATTAATTCATTTTTCTTTTATTAACGTCGCACTAGAAGCAACACGAGAGCTATATTGGTGACGGATTCGTAATTTTGAACCACGGTCATGTGACGAAGAAGACACTTTAGCTGGCACCCCCCTCTCCTAATATCCACACCACGCCTACGGGAGGATTTAGGGCTCCGACAGATTTAAAGTGTATCAGCCCTGGCTACAAGGCGGGTCTTTGACGGCCAAGGATCGAACCTGCAACTGAACGAAAACCGTCGGCCACGAATCTGATACCATGATCACTAGGCTACCGCGGCCTTAGTAACTGTTTTATTGAAATCAAGTAATGTAAAGATGGAGAAATATCAAATAGAATTACTGCTACAAAGAAGATAATTGATTATCATAAATAATATCAAATTTCCTGATATTTTGTTAACACCTAAGTTGCATATAAATTCTGAAGTTTCCTATAAATTCTGAAAAGTTGTTGATGATTATAATACTTATATTACAATAGCTGATAAAATTTTATAAAATTTATTACAAATACTATTATAAAAGACTGCCATTATTAAAATTTTTTATGATATTGTTAATTATATAAGAATAAAAAAAATTTCTCCATCTGGTTATAATTTTGAAGATCTGTTTAATTTAATAGGTATTGGTCTTGTACAAGTTCTTGTTATTTTTTTAAAAAAACTTAAAATTAATAGATTTACTCCTCATGCAAAATTTACTTAACTATTTTGCTTCAAAATACTTTGTTAATTTAGCTCCAAAGGAAAAAGTTATATTATTTTAATGACAAAAAAACATTAAAAAATAAAAGGCATACCAGAAGATGGTCTTGGTAGTAATAGTCTTGCTCATATATATTTACATTAGTATGAAAAAATTATACATATAATAATAATTTTATAATATTTAGATACATTGATGACCTAATAATTTTTTAAAATAATTATAACACAGATATTAAAACTTTTTTCAAAAATCTTTTTGTCCATCTCATTAAAAAATTTTCAAATTAGTAATAATATTCTTGAAACTCAGTGCTTAAGAAATAATTTAAAAAGTTTAAATAATAAAATATTTAGTGTAATTGCCTGGCTTTCAAGCATGCTACCTAGAAGCAGTAAGAAAAATGATGATAGCTAGAATGCCAACAGTCAATGTTGTAGAATTAACCAGTACACATGGTGTTCCCCCCTGAGAATTGTGCAACTGTATGGTAGTTTAAAGATTCCTGCCTAATTGTTTTTTATCCTTAATTATTATGTTCTAGTGATACCAAAAGTAATCAAATCAACTAAATTATTCTTTATTCAGATAGTATTCTCTAAATGAATCACTGCTCACACTAACAAAAATCTTCTAAGTATAGCACTTATGGTTATAATAGTAATATTAATGATAATAGAAATTTTTTTAATTTTCTTCTGAACAAAGTACCTTTCTGAAATAGCAGTTTGAGTATCTCAATTTTTAGAAATATTGTTTTAATTATAACTCATATAATAAAAAAATAGTTACTAATTCAATAAATATTCATGACAATTTTAATTAAATTTCACAATATTTGTTTTCTAGCTAATTTTCAAATGAATTTTTGAAAATAAATAAATAAATTCTAATGACATTTGATATTTTTAATTACTTTTACAGTAATAGTCTTTCTTTTGAATTTTTCAATTCCAACTTATAAAAACAGGTATTGTAACAAACTATTAATTTCTTTTCTACTTTGGGTGGGAAAAGTGTCACTCTTGCCAGTGCAATTATCTCCATGCCCAGGTACAACATAGTTTTTGAAAAAAATTTCACTGTTTTTAACATATTTTTAGTCTTTTTTTCTTTTTTTTTTAAATAAATATGTTTTATCTATATACGTTTTTCCTTTAATAATCGTTTGTATACCTTTTTTAAAATAGTTTATCTGTCTGACATGTTGGTCTTTCTTTTTACTAATATTCTTTTTTCCCAGCTTTTACCTTTCTATTATAGATATTGCTGAGTAGGGTGGTTGGATCATTAGTACATGTAAATATGCATCACAACCTATGACAGCATTAAATTGTTTTGTTTCCAAATTTTCCATTTACTCATTGGTTCTTATATCTTATGCCTTGCTTTAGTAGTTTTATTCTAAATTTTATTTACATTAATTTGAATTAATATAAGTTTTACAATATCTGCAATAATAATATTTCTTTATTTTGTTTGGAATTTCATTTTATTCTAATAGCTTTTGATTTATGTTATTTTACTTCATCAGTTTTTTAATTTTTTTTATTTAGTATGAATTGGTTATTTTGTTTTTCATTGTATGTGTGTAAATATATATACATGGTGAGCCAAGATGCAAATAATATTAATAATGCAATAAAATCAAATTCAAAACATGATATTAGAAAAATCATTATAGTAAACAAAATAAGACTACAATGTATGATCAAAGTAATAAAATTTCTTAAAATATTTAAATGGCAAGAAAGAAAAACACTACAAAGATGGACACTAAAAGCATAGGGAAAAATGAGAGTCATATAAGAAAATTACAAAAATGGAAAAAAAATTATAAAAAATGCTGTCAGGCTGTGTGTGTAATTATAGGATCCAAACTCTCTCACTCAGCTATCACTTTTAAAAAGATAAATTCCAAAAATCATTGGAAAACGAGACATAACATTATATCATAAAGAGAAATTATAATAATTCCAGAAAATATTAAAAAAAAAAAAAAAAATTAATAGGTATAACTTATAGATTTTGAAAACACAGAAAATAAACTATAATAAACTTTTTTAAAAAGTAAAATTTTATGCAACAAAACATGTAAATTCATGAAAGCATTTTTTACAAATGATAAATAAGCAGAGGCACAGCTTGCATTTCTGCCACCTGGGGAAAACCCTAAATTTGCCATCCTCTATATTTGCAATTAAGTGAGAAGAACCTGTTAAAAAATCTGTGATACTCTGTCACTATTTCAGATGGATTCAAAACAAAACTTCTTTAAATTAAAATATTATTCTAGATGTTTTTTGCAACACAAGCTCTTTAATACATTCATCAATGTTAATTTGTACCTCTTGTTTGATTGTCAAAATAGCTACATTCGTTAATTTCTACATGGAGATTGTAAATCTTAAATAATTTTTAATCAGTTTTGATATGGAGAAACTTCTCTTGCAACTCTTATTATTTATATTAGTTGTGAGGGATATTCTCAGCATTATATCTATATTTGGTAATCCTCCTTCAAGACTCAAAAATAAACTTAAATGAACTAGGTAAGCTAGAATCAATAAGTTCTATTATACAGTCTAGTTGTAACTATGAAAGCTTGCATATGCATGTCCTTAAGTTTAAACTCTTTGTCAATATCTTGAGGAGTTTGGATGAGGTTGCATTCCTTATCATCAGCGCCCAATATTATTATTGCAGACTCTTAAAAAGCATATTTTTTGGCTGAATTCTGAAGCTGCTGGTATCTTTCTCAAATTACAATAGTTACTCTATCTAATGAAGTAAACATTTTTTGTTTGGAATCATCATCATGCGACAAGTTGTCATCTCTATTTCCGTAGCAAAAATATGCATCCTCCTAATTCGTCTTGGAGGTTTAATAAGAATGCCAAGTTCTAAACGCAAGCTTTTAGCATAACTTAAGGCCTAATCTTTGGATTCTTCCCAATTCGTTTCCAATACTGTCAGTAAGGCACTTATTTTCTGAGCTCACTCATGTGAGTTAAATCCCTCTATTTGCCAATAATTTTGAGTATCAATCACTTCATGCAGTCCCAGTAGCCAGAGACCCAACGAAAATGATTTCATTGTAATTAACAGAGTTGTTCATGTGTTCAAGCTTTCTTTATTTCTGTAAGCATCCTTAGCATTATAAAAATTTCTTTGTAATAATTCCGTGAGATGTTTACTGCATCGCCTCTTTCACTCTAATGTGTATCCTGAATTCTCTTCAAACTCTTGCCCATAACAGCAATCAGAGCCTCCCATTGGGATATGGACATAAAAAAGAAAGCATAACATCGTTTGAATGAGTCAAAGAAAGAGTAATTGAATTCACCTCCATCGAACCTGCATACAAGCAAACTAGATTCAACGAGAGAGTTGAGCAAGGCAAAAATTCAGCATTGGGACTAATATATTTTATTCATTGTTCCACTTCTGTCTGTCTTCTGGCAATTGTAAGAGTATTATCAGAAGCTTGCCCTCTACAATTCTTAACAGCATCATTTCGCTAATACCTTTGGCGCTGTTTTGTTTTTCGTTTCAATAAATCCACAAAATATTCCACTATTTGTACTTTCTGATTCTCAAACATCAGTTATTATAATACATGGTTTGTTTGATCTTTGTGGAAAATATCTGTGGTACTGTTGAATATCATCAAATACATAGACTTTTTGAACCTAATCTATAATTTTTTGATGATCTTTTACTCCCTAAAATTTCGATAAACTTGTTTTGAATTTCTGGTAACATATAGATAAGTGAAATTTTTTGGTCTATTTTTATTTTTACTAAATGTTCTTGGAGAACAAGATTATACTTTGCCAGTAGATGCACCATTTCTGAAACGTTGTCTCTACTGGTAATAGGTGTCATTTTCCTTGAGACCATATTTGTTTTTGCTAGAAATCTTATATCAAACAATTTGGTCAGAATTTCATTCCATTTATTAATTTCATCTGCCACTAATAGCTTTTTTTTTTAAATCAATAGTCCGTCCATTTTGAAGTCTTTCCAACCTCTTCCATTCGCAAAAATTTTGGTTGTGAGTAACACTTGATTCATGGTTGGCAACTTAGAAGTTCAGTTTCCAACAAATATTAAACTCATCAAGGGTAATAAAATTTCGAAGTGTTAGGTGAGTTTGTGTTCTCAAACAAACGGCAACAGATGAAAAACGATGATGCTTCAGAAGGAGAATCCTAAATGTTTAAAACTTTTGCCAATGAGTGCCAAAACCATTTTTGCATCACCTTGATAATACTTTCAGTGTGATAGAGTCCATGCCTGACTCTGATTGAACCATGTAAGGGTACTGTTTGCTCTTTATCGAAATCTGTATGAATGCACTGAAAGACTTCAAAATCTATATTTTCAGGACATTATCCATCATCATTTTCAACAAAGTTTGACCCAGTTGATGTGGTAGTAATTTGTTTTGGTATCACAATTTCAGCAATCACATTGAAAATATGTGAAGCTAATAAATTCACAGTATCAAATACAGGGCCTAGCAAGTATTCAGTGTTGGATACTTGAACTATTTCAGCTTCTTCTTGGTTTTGAGCAACACTAACTAATGAAGAATTCACACTTGATGGCCCTTGTGTAGATTCTGGTATCTCCAAATAAACTTTCACAAAATTAAGTATAGCACTTTAATTTTTTCTGATACTTTCCTTCTAGGCTTTCCAATTTGGATAAGGTTCTCCAGTTTCTCTTATTCTTTTCATGGTTAAGTGTGCTATAAAAACATAAGACCAAGATAGAACTAAAAAAATAATAATATCAAGAATGCATTGTACACGCATAAAATTAAATTACTTATAGTTTTATACATCAATAAGAATAAATAACATTCAACATGAGTAAAACTGCAAAGCAATTGAAAAGCTTAAAAATAAACAAAACAAACATGCACTTTAACACTCCTATATATTTGATGAATAGTATAAAACAAATAAACCTGACTTTACAATAATTAACATATATGAAACTTTATCAAAATATAAAATAAACAATATTAACGTTGCACCACTTATAGACGTGACGTCTATGAGTGTCTATTCTTCTGTTTTAATATTTGCTTCCATACTAATTTTAGTTAATTATTTTAAATTATTTCTTTATATTACTGAGTTACTGTTTTCATTATATATGTGTGTGAGTTGGATATTCTTAGATTGTTATATATCATTATTTGTAATACATGCATTTTGTTATATATATGTATTATATATATATATACTATAAAAGTTTCTATCATTAAATTTTTGATAAATTGCTAATATATTTTAAAAAAATCTCTAGAACACACACACAAAAGGATGTAAAAAATAATTAAAATGCTTACAGAATTCTTTCCATCTGAGACATTGAATGTGAAACTATCAAGTGATAATGAGATGAATGATGAATGAATATAGCATATTTCACTAGCCTTTAAATCTGACATGAAGAAAGTTGTTAAGGGAAGGCCTTTTTTACGTTTATGTTCTAAATACCCAAAGGCAGGTGAAGACATTATTGTAAACATTAAATCTAAAGTTTTCTTATGCTCATCAACTGCAGCTAACATTTCTGAAGATATGCATCCATGACCTTTTTCATTCACTTTAAGGCCAGTATTACGGGTAATCATAGGTGGAAAAATATCCTCTATGAAAGAAAATGTTGAATTAGTTTTTAAGGCAAAAGGCACAAAATCTTTGCAATATACTTTTCATAAGCATCTTTATATATAAAAACCATACTAAAATATATATATATAAATTTTCACTCTCATTATTTAGATTTATTTCTTTTCAAAAGACAGAAGTAAAAATATTTTGAGGTAACAGAAATTTGACAAAAAGTGATGAAAATGATTTTATTTTCAAGCTAAAAAATTTATTTTTGGTGATCTAAAATGAATTTTCAAGAAATTCATTATATAAGAAATTACAAAAGAATTTAACAATCAATAGAGTACATTTGTCTTCCACAATTTACACAGTAAAGTCTAATTCAAATGATATTTTAAGCATTTATTTAAAATGATAAAAAGTATAGTATTAGAGAAAATACATTAAAATTTTATGGTTGTTTATGAGAGAGTAATTATTAGTAAGTTTTTTCACATGCAAAAATACATTTTAGATAATTTTTATAAATAGGTATTAAAATAATTAATTAAATACTTTTACTGATTAAATCGGAATATCAAATTCTTAGAATCAGGCACTCTTTTAAAAAGTTTTGTAATAATGGTATGAAAGAGATAGTCTTTTTTAAATCATTATTCTAACATTAAAAAGTGTACAAACATGTTACATAAAAAAGAATGCTGTTAAAGATTAAAAATTATAAGAAAAATATGAAACAGTAAAATTTTATAGTAAATTTAAAAATTATATACGCATTCGAAGCTTTTAAATTTACCTGATATTGTGATAAAAAATGTTTGATCTAAAAGAGTATTGTTAGCAGGATCTTTAACATTAAATTTAAAATAATGCATTCCAGGAGCTTCAGCAATGTTATGTTGATATTTTAAATTCTGATGATTGATATCATCTTGAGTAAAAATATTTAAGTTTGAAATATATCGGTTAGACGAGAGAACTTTGAATTCCCCATCATGGAATAATTGAAGATGGCCAGAAGTAGGATCCGAAATCAAGGAGTAAGTCAAAAATTTATCTGGAGAATCAGCATCAGATGCACAGAGAGTTGCATTGGTAATAATACTTGAATTTCCTAAAGAAAAATATTCCTTAAATTATAAAAATGTATAAGTTGATTATATTGAATTTTAAATAAAATCAAATCCAGTACATCAGTATATGAGTAAATTAAATATAAATTATATAACATACAGTTAAAGAGTTAAATATTAAAAATATTAGAAGAAAAAATCGAATTATCTTCACATTACAGAAATTTATTAAGTAACACCAAAAAGTTAATTTTTTTAAAGTAGCATTTTTATGTGATGTAAATCACACAAACATAACTTCAATAATAGCTTTACCCTTTATGAAAAATGATAAATTGTTTAAATTTTGAATTTGTCAATTATTTTATAAAGCTATATTTAAATATAAAATAAAATTTTTGAGTTAAAGTACAAAGAAATTATTGATCCAGCATTAGTTATTTGATACAAAATTATTTTTGACAAGCTTTACATAATACAAAAATAATTTATATGAATTGAAGACTTAATAAAAACACAACAGAGCAATATTAGATAGACTCAAATAAAAAAAAATTACCAGGTGTTAATTCAAGACCAAGGTTACGTGTTAGAAAAGGTACTTCTCGATCAGTGACAACCACCACAACAGATATTATTTCTGGTACATTATGATGTCCATCACTAACAATAATAGCAAATGAATCATTTCTGTACGATTTAAAGTCTTCATGTACATACAATATTAAACCATTCAATATATCCTACAAAAAATTTATTTCAATTAGAATCCAATAAATTTTAATTTAAGATGAGATATTCAAAATTAATTTTTAATCAAAATGAAATGTTGCTCATGAATAAGAATTTTTACTTTTACAAATAGTTTGTTAGATAAAAATACTTATTATATGATTTCAGCACAAAGTAACTTGCAGAGAAATAAAAAATAATTTACCAATCCAATTTCAAATATGAGTGAGTGATAACTGGAGTTAATAGTGCAAGCTGCACCAAAACAATTATGATGAGATTGTTATAATTATGAAAGAAAATAAGAAAGGACAGTTATTTTAAGTTTGATCAAGTTCCAGACGCATAAAAATTATTTTAGATAATTAGGATTAAATGCCAGTTGATTAAGGACAGCATACACATAATATATTTCTACAGCTTTAAAAAATTTCACATCAGTGCATAGTACACCATTAAGAAAAATATGCATAGCAAATTATTGATTACCTGAAAACTAAAGGAATCTTGCTTAGATAAAACGTTGCTGTTTTTGAAATTCAAAGAGCTCTTTTTCAGTTTCCTAATGACACCTAAAAGTCGAATATTTAACTAGATATTTTGCAAAGAGAAAAAGAAAAAAGTGGGCAAAATGAAATAGTCAAAAAATATAATTACCACTTTTAGGCAAATCTTCAAAAGTAATTATCAACTGTTCCGGTTTTGTATCTGCATCTATCATTGATAATGTGGCATTTGTTATTTTAGCATAACTTCCAACAGGAACAAATAAAATATCAGTAAAAATATGAGGAGTTTCATCATTTACAGGTCTTATAGTGATATTAAGCAACTGTTGTGACGACGATAAACGACCATCAGTAATGCGAATATAAACAGTATCTTGTTCTGGTTCCATTTCTTGATGACCAGCTTGCATGTATTTTATATATCCTTCTACTAAGTCAATGTATGGAAATGATGAGATGGGAATACCTGCTAGATCATTTTCTGCTCCTGGAACTGTAGAAAATATCTTAATTATATGATGATAAATATACTGCTATTCTGATATGACTTAGATTAATGCAAATTAATTTTAAATAATTTTGAAAAATCAGTTTGAATATTTTATTTAGAGCTTTAATGTTAAGCTTATGATTTCCAAGTAATTTGAAAGCATAATCTGTAGTACTACAAATATTTGTTGAATATAAAAATAATTACTAAATTATAAAATAATTATGTTATTTTGAACAATGTGAATTTTCTGGTTAGCATACTTTTTTTTGTCAGAAAAATTTATTTACTATCTATTGCTAATATCATTTGCATATAATTCAAGTGATTAAAATAAAAAAAAATTGATATTTCAAATTTTTTATGTTGAAAAGAAATACAAGATAAATAAGGTAACAAAATAACTTACAAACACGCATATATTATTTGACAATTATGAACATTTTAAACAGAACTGAAAATGTTTCATTAGCTGAAGTCAAATAATCAACAATTTTAAACATACTATAGAGTTCCAAACATTACTATACCATACACTCTCTATGTATAAAATTAAATTTAAAATTTAATATAAAAGTAATGTACTTGGTCTAGAGTTTTCAATAAATCCATAATCAGGTTGTCTTTCAATAATAACAGTAAGGTTAGATAGAGGAGAATCAGGATCAAATACAGTAAGAACCCCAGGTTGAATAATTGCTTCCCCACCTTCATTTACCTAGAATAATAATAATTGAAAAACTGAATAGTTAAATAACATAACTGAATTAGGTTACTGATTTCATTTGATATTCAAGATTACTTTACCTGAACATCACTAACAACTTTTAAAACAGGCGGTTCTTTTATTCTTGGTTTTACTTTCATAGTCAGAACTTGATTTGACTGTACATTGCCACTGGCATCAGATACATCAAAGTAAAGAAAGTCTCGTACAGTTTCATCACCGATACCCAAATTTGCAGAATATCTACAAAATAATTTGCAATATTTTATAAAACTATAATTATTTTATTAAACATTATGCATAAAAATAAATTATTATCATATTAATGGATAAGAAGTCACTATGTTGTCATGAATAAAAAAAAATCTTTAAAATGTAGAGAAATTAGATGGTAAATTACAAGAAAAAAGGAGCAAAATCACAGGAAGATTCTTTTTCTCTCACACACACTGAATTATGAAAAACTAACAGAAATTCATTTGATTGTATTAAGTATAGAAAAGAAGAAGGAAAAACGATGGATTAATAATACAATTATATATAAAAACATTAAATAATACTGAACTATAGAGACAGAAATACTCTTTTTTTATATAATTTTTAGCTTTATTTTATTTTTTAAATGATTAAAATCTTTATAATTGAAGATAATACTTATTTCATTACTTTATTTTAGATTTTTTTAAAGCTGAATAAACATTTTAGTTGTATGCCCTTACCTCAATCAAATTTGTCTGAATGTCTTAGTTAAAAAAATAATTTTCAAATATATCAGAATAACTAATATTGATCGAAATATTTTTAATACGGACATGATACTTTTTTTTGAAGTGAAAACAATCAATGGTGAAATTAAATTTGTACCTTATTACTTTTTCGTTTATATCCAACTGTGTAAACCGATCATTTGGTTTTAACATATAGTAATCTCCGTTTTCTTGCTTTTCTAAAATTCCATACTTGGGCATATTTAGCAGAGTAAACAATATATCTCCATCTCCAGAAATCAGATCGGTAAATGCAAGATGAAATCGTTGGAGATTCAGAAATTTCCCTGTTCATATAGAAAATGTATAAAGAGAAGAGTTGTGTAGAGCAAAAAAAAAAAAAAAAAGTTATTCAATTGTAAACAATGAACAAATAAAACATTTTTCAACATTTAGCAATGTTTTAAAGAAAGACAATTATAAATTAAGGCAAGATTATTTGATACACATAATTTTAATCATTTAACAACCTAATATTAATACAATTTTCTGATAAGGAGAAAATCTTCTATATAAGAAGCATTTGAAGAAAAAGTTGCAAAAGAAAAACAGAAAAATGTAAATTAAATATTATGGATTCAGTTACAGTAAAAATAATGAGATTAGGATGTATATCAAAATGTAAATCTTTGATTTCCATGGTATAATATAAACACAATTCAAATTTAAGTTAAGGAAGACATTTCAGACAGAACAATTTGATTACATAGTATTACACAAAATTAATAGTGAATTAAACAATTGAAATAATTTGTAAATATTTTTTTTTGTATATCTGGAATAAACTTTCAATTCAATTACAATACTTATAAGCTGCATAAAAACACATGCATTAGAGATTCCTAAGAAGTGATTCATAAAAGTTATAAAGGGAAAGAAGAAAAGAAATTTGATTTAATTTAATATTCTTTCAAATTATACATTTAATTCACACAACATCTAATATAAAGCAGAAAAAATTTAATTCAATACGTTGGTGTATTTATAATTTTACAAATAAATGTGAAACACAATATGGTTGAAATAATGTCTTAACTTTTTCATTAATTTTTTAATTGAATTTTTTATGCAACTATCTCAATATTAACTCATTTTTCACATTTTTTATAATATTTCATTTGTTAATTAAGAATTATCATACTGATGTATAATACAGAAATGTTTATAATTTTGTAATAATAATTGAAAAATAATTTTTAATGCTTCATTTAGTCAAACGCTGTAACCAGTTTTCAGAAAAAAATTGAAAGAAAGATTAACACTTGAGATTTTGCAAACACTAGTATTACAGTTTTGTGAATATTGCACTATAGATTAAATAAATTAAATTTATGGAAATTAGAGAGGAACACTAAAAAAAAAAAAATATTAAAAACTAAGAAATTTTGAAAATAAGAAAGGAAGAAAAAATTTCACAAAGCAATTTGAGTAAATTTTTTTAAAAAACAGAAATACCTATTCACATTAAAAAAACTTAAAACTGCAAACCTTCTGTAACTGAGCCCATCAGAGTAGTAGAATCAAGTATAACTGGACTTTCTCTATCATTAGGAGAAATTTCAAACTTGACACGATTCAGAGATGAATGCCTACCACCCATTATTGAAAACACAGCACTGTCATGTAAGTTATTTGAACCATCATGTTTATAGAACATGTCATCAATAATAGAAGTGAAAGAAAATCCATCTTCTAAAATAATAATTATTTTCAGAAATCAGAATTACTGCTTAACGCTTATGGAATTAAATTTGACATCATTTATAGCAATTATTGGGAATAAATGATAAAAGACTATCAATACTAGATTAAAAAAATGTTGCAATTCAATTTTAAAATTGTTAATCAGTATTAAATTTTAAAAAAATTCTGTGAAAGAATAAAATTTAATTTTTTTTACTATAAAGCTTTTATTGAACATGTAGATTTTACACAAGAATTATTTAATAACACACAAATAAGATATAGCCTATTTTCAGTTATTATTGTTAAAAAAGTTACCAAAAATCTGTCAAATTTAAAAGCATTACCGAATAGATTTTTTTTAAATTTCTGTTAAAATAATATACAAAAACGCATATTCAAGTTTTTACTGAAAATTTGAAAGTAATCTTTTTCAAAAAAATTAAGGGGAAAAAAAAAATCATAAGCTTTGAAATTATAGTATTTTTAAAGAAAAATTAAAATTGGCATAACACACTTATGTGTAAAGAGCCCATTGAAAGAAATATAAATTAAATTTGTCAAATATTTTATCAGTTATAAATTTAACATTGAAAAAAAATTACAATTTAAAATGATATTAGGTAAAGATAATATTTTGCAAAAAGTTGTACTATATATTTGTGATTGAGATTTTCAAGCTAGATAATACAAAAAATTATATTAATAAAAAGAAACAATTTTAACCTTCATCTAGCTCAGTTCTAGCGTCTCCAGTCATTTGTACCAATATTCCATGCTGAGGAGCATTTGTAAGAACAACTTCTAGTTGATCATCTGGCAATTCATGGCCAATAGTAGAAAGCCAATTTTGTCCCAATTTCACAGATTGTCCCTGAGTTACCAGAATAGTACTTTCATAGTCTATAGATGATGCAGGGGAAGTAAAATCAGTGTTTGGTGGAGTAACTGTGATTGTAAAATTTTGTACTGGTGATAACTGAGATCCACTTTTAGCATCAATAACTAAAGAAGAAAAAAATCAAATTACTTAAGCAATGAAGCAAAAGACAGAACTAGTGCTAACCAATACATTAATGCTGTTTTATTTATTTAAAGTAGCACTTTTAAGAAAATAACTATGCATAAAAATATTATTTATAATATCAATTTGGATTTCAAATTTTAAAAGTAATTAGAAAATTTACATCTAGAATATGCACATTTAACACAAGCCTTTTTTTAAAATAGGAAATGCAATATAAAAACATTAAGACTTGTAATGACTATAGGCAATCCTAAAATATATTTAAAAAATCATACATCTAGAAGTTTCAATCATATTTAAAACATTTTTTAATAAAAAAATTATTTCATCCTAAAATGAGACTACTTAAAGAATAATAAATTATTCATACAAAATGATTTCTGAAGTATTATTATGAATACATGTATAATGATTCTGAAACCTACTGATGTATTTATTACTAAGTTTGAAACTTACTATTATGATCAAGAGCTACAAACAGTGATTTAATATCTTATTTAACATAAATAAATAAAAGTTTAAATGACATACATTTTTATTATAAATGTGTTGCTGTTGTACATATGTGCAATAGCTATCATTTTTCACTACAAATATGATGATAAATACGCAAAATTAATCAAAGAAAAACATTACATTCAGGTTTAAAAATTAATTTACTACTTTTAGTTTAAACTGATCAACCTGAATTATATATATATAAATATATATACATATATAAACATATAAATAAAATAATTAGCATATAATTCAAAATTAATATCTCCTTAAAATTCAAAATAATTAACAAACCTACAAACTGAAACATAAATTGTTTTTCTGAAACTCCTCCATATGCAGGAGGATGATAAACAATCTTCAAATTATCAATGTCATTTTGAGTAAAGGATTGCAGTCTAGTTCCAGGCTGGTCAAAATTTTCAAGGAAACCTTCTTCTTTCAGTAACTTTTTAGTAATCATATAGACAATATCATTAGGTGAGATTCCATTTACTTCAACTAATAAATGATCATTGGATATTGTAGCAGGATGGTTTTGGAGTACCTGTCCATGAAAATTCTTTTAGCATGAATAGGTTCTACAATTATTATATACAAGAAAAATAAATAAACAAACAAAAATTGTTACCATCATTCCAAACTGATTTGCTTGCATTGGAATATCGAATTCCTGCTGTAATGGAATAACTTCAAATTCAAAGTCAAGGACGAATTTTGACATTCTGTTTTCAGCCTATAATTATTAATAATTATTTGAAAATTAAGAGGAGCTGTAAAATAAATATGATATACTTATAAACATGTAAAAAAATCATACAGTACTAAAATGTATAAGCAATGAATCTTCTGATATTTAAACATCTTACATTTGTCTTGATTTTATGTGAATCAGTTTTCAAACAGCATATTCAATTTTTACACTGAAAATAGCACTTTTGAAAATTTATTAGAAACCAAAAAATTAATAAATGAATTAAAATCAAATTTTTAAATTGCATTAAATACTTCCATTTGCATGAGTAAAAACTGACCATGAACATTGTTATGAAGAATACTAACAAGTATCTGATCTCCATTTACATTTCAGAATCCAAATTTTATATGCCATCACACGGATTTCAATACATTATCACACAGAATTAAAATTATTATTATGCAAATTAATAATATTTGCACAAATCTACTTTACACATGCTCTATGTTATTTAAATACTATTTTATGTTATTTTATATTTATATTAAGTTAAAGAATAAAATAGCAACATAAAGCATTCAGACACATATAAATAATACCATAACTAAAAATATTCAAACATTTTACAAAAGAATTATAGCTGACTTTAAAAATTGCAAAGATGCAACTATAATAAAAATATATCACAATAGTTTTTGCTATATTTATATAAACTAATTTGTCTGTCATCTAAATATCTATACTGTTTTTAAAGAATTATCTTTTTGTAGTACAGTTTGTATCAGTTCTCCATATGTAGAAAACAACAAACACGGAATTTTGAGAAAAAAATGTTTTAGATACTTACATTGATAAGAAAAAAGTTACTAAACATTAGAAATGTGACAAGTACCTTAAATTTTAATTTTGAAGCACTATTGTTTGGATGATTATAAAAAATTAATCCATTGTCCATATCTGCTTGAGTAAAGGTGATTTGTTCATATCTGATTTCTTCATTACTCTCCACACCATCCGATAGCTTGAAAAATCTCCCTAGGGGAAGGAAAAAAAATCACTGAAGAATTATTTTAAAAGGAAAAAAAAATCTTTTTGCCAACAATTATAAATTTTATCATATGCAAAGGTAGTACTGTGGAATTACATGAAATTGTAATGTAATTTATTAATTTGAAATTGATATCAAATAAAAAAAATAATCTCAAAACAAAGAATTTAAATATATATAAGAAAGCTCAGGCATGATTACCAATAGCAGGATTCATATATCTGTCAATTGTATAAATTACATCAGATGATTTCAGATTTTTCCCAACAGAAAGCAAAAAATCATTAGTCAAACTAGATGTTTCACCAGGTTTGAAATAAAATGGTTTATTTCGAACAATAACCAAATCTTCACTAAACTAAAAAAAAAAAAAAAAAAAAAGAATATAAATATAAAAATAAATGAATAAGAATGAAATAAATTACTTTATATGTGTATAAAGTCCTGTTGAATGTTTTTATCAAGTCAGAAAAATGTTGTCAAGTAATGATTAGATTGGTGTAAGTTTACTTGCAATAGCACCAGTTTTTATGGTTGATGGGACTTTAATATAAGTACACTTATTTTAATGAATTAAAATATTTCTTAAAAATACATTTTCAAGCGTTAGAGGATGGAATCCATGCGGAATTTAACAAAATAGTGCTTTTTGAATACAATTAAGTTTATCTTTATTTACTTTTACTTACTTTAGAGTTGAAGTTTTACTGTACTTATATATAACTTTATTACTTAAATAAAACACTTCTAAAAGGTAAATCAAATTTATATAGTTAGTATTTTGTACAATTGAGATATATTTGGAAACTTCATAACTCTCTTTTCCTTAATATATATATTAATATAGCAATTTTCAAAAAAATTCTAACCCCTTACATTCTATTTTTCATCCTCATCAATCTCCTTCAAATGTAAAATACATTATTAGAATTACATTTCCTGTGAATCTTTTTTTTAATATAAAATTGTGGTATCTGATTTTTTTTTTTGCAATAAGTTTAAAAGTTATTTAAAGAATAGTATTAATGTTATAGAAGGTAATAAAAGGAAAATAATATTTACTAAAATCAATGTTTATTCTCGTCAAGTTAAAATTTCCTTTATTTATTTATTTTGAGAAATAAAAAGTATTTTTTTCTTTAATTTTTCATAAATGTCTTTCTTTAAATGTGTAGTAGGGGCAAAATATTTTACATGAATATAAAAAATTACATCTCATTTTTGAGGAAATCAATTGAAAGTCTCCTCATTAATCTTTAAAAACACAAATATCCATTAGTGTTTAACAATGGCAGATAAAAAATAAAAAGGAATAACATTGGAAAATTTTGCAGAATTAATAATACCTTAGGTAAAACAATTAATTTAACATCAGTAACTCTGGAATTAAAACCATCAAAAGTTTGCACAGTAAAGCCATCTTCATGAATAGAATCTGTTTTTGAACTTTTGAAAGCAAGTTTACTTTTTGCAAAATCTTCATAGGTTATAGTAGAGATTTCTGTTTCATCAGGCATCAATAACAATTTTCCTGAACATGGACCTAAATTGAAACATTATTTTGGCACTTAATGGAGTGAAGTAAATTTTTAAATGTAACTCTATAAAACAACTCATAAAATATGCATTGTAAAAAAATTACTAGTTTTATTAACAAGAATTTTTTGAATTGATGCATTACAACATTACAAAATAAACAAGAGTCATAAAAATATTATAAATAATAAAACTTTAAAAATATGCAAAAAAGTACTTCTGACTGAAAATGAAATGCAATACAATTGTTAAAACGGAAAAAGGATTTTAAAAAAAAATTGGAGCAAATCCCTTTTCTTGTAGAATTAGATATTTCAAAAAAAAAAAAAAAAAAAAAAAAATTGTAAAGAACAAATAAAGTAATTTTTTTTGCTAGAATTAGATGAAATATGTTTTTATGGCAATTTTTTCAGTATAAAATTACTTAATTTTTTATAAAAAAGATAAATTCTAAGAGCATATATCAGACTTTGAATTTAAAGTTGTATTATAATTTAAAGTACAAATGATCAATGTGTATAAAAAAAAACTTTACTATTTTTTGCCAAGCATTTAATTTTAGAGAAATTTTATATGAATTTGTTAATTTGAATAAAAAAAAAATGCAAATGCATTGATTAAACAATTGCATATGCACAAAATTTGTTTAGAAATTTTAGTCCACACAATGAAATCTATGTTTTAAAAAACAGGACTTACAAACATTATACATACAAAAAGAAACTAATATTTATACAAAATAAATAAGCACTTTATATAAAAGTTTTTAAGCCAATTAGAATTTTTACTAACCTTGAATAAAATTTAAAGTAACATCAGCAATATTGTCGTTATCTTCAACAAATAAAACTGTTGGATCTATAAAAATTAGAGACTCCTCAGATACTACAATGTAGTCAATTTGTTGAACTTGTGGTGGAAACTTAGAAATAATTTGTGTTGGAAGGATTATATCATTACTCAATTCATATCCATCAGAAATTTTAAGAATAAGATCTCCTATTAAAAAAAAACAAGATTTATTATGTCATAATTTATTTAAAAATGATAATTTTATAGGTACATACACATCAATAATGGAATGAATATTAATTAAAATGCATACCCTAATAATAAGAATTTTTAAACTTCTCTTTATTTAATATCAATAAACAAGCTTGTATTTCTTAAAAAAAGAAGAAAAATGTTTTAAAAATTGAATTTTGCTATTCTGAAAATCCTTTCTATTCTTGACAAATAACTTATAATAAGGTATATTTTTAAAGAAATTTTCTTAGTCAAATGAAAAAAAAAAAAAAAATTATTGAAATAACAGAAAATCACAATAAACAGACAAACAATTCTCATGTTATTTGAAAAACAAAACAATAAGAATATTACACTAGATTCTTAAAGAAAAAGTACTACACAAATTATAAAATCATTTGTAACATGGAAAACAAATTATTAATAGCATGTGATTATCTATGCAGTCTGAATTTGAAAACAGAAATTTGAATAAAAAACACTTTATATAAAGTACAAAGAAATACAAATAAAACATTTATTGTTCAACAAGTTTTTGACTAATAAATTCATTGTTAATTAAACTTAATGTTTTTACAAGATAATTTTTAACTTTCATCAAATGATCAGTTTTACTTAGTCAGATAATTATACTTAAAAGACATCAAATAAAAATAATCTTTATATTTTTAATCCAAATTGCTAGCCTTCAATTCAGATTGGAAATC
The DNA here is from genome assembly GCA_019974015.1 of Nephila pilipes. Classification (NCBI taxonomy): domain Eukaryota; kingdom Metazoa; phylum Arthropoda; class Arachnida; order Araneae; family Nephilidae; genus Nephila; species Nephila pilipes. The sequence goes on along the minus strand of BMAW01002303.1, from coordinate 331,416 downwards.
ATTACATTTTGTACAGAAAACTAATAAACAGATAAAAATATAAAAACCTAAAAGAGGTTTTCCATCAAACTGCTTGAAGAATACCCAACCATCTTCAAGTTGTTTTGAAGTAAAATTATCACCAGGTTTCAATAGGATCTCTTCTGCTCTATTGGATATTGTTTGAAGATGACTATTAAGTGGTAAGTTATGTATTATAATATAAAGATTCTCTGAATCTAAATGAGACACATTAAGTAAAGAATTTGTAATCAACATAGAACTTCCAGGGTGAACTTGCATATTGCTGTTGATCATTAGTGATGGAGTGCCAAAACTTCCTAAAGATTAAATAAACATTTTATTAATCTCATTACATTTTAAAACACTTACTAAATTGTACCATACAGATTTTTCTAATGAATATAATAAACAGAACCTACTTTTACATAATCTGAAAATTGAATCCTCAAAGTAATTTTCAGGACAAAGTTTAAAACAGCTAGAATTATGCAATTGATAACCATGTTTGCACAGACCACATTCATCAAAAGACAAGCAAAAAGCACAACCTGGACTACAAGCTATAAAAGGACATGAATACTGATAATAAAATTAAAAAAAAAAAAACTTTTAACATTGCACAAATAGTTACCAAAGACTGTAAGTCCATAAAATTATACAAATTGGTATATATATGTATTTAAAATATGTAATAAGGAGACAATACTTACATTTACATTTTAATGTTTCATAATCAGCATATTGACCAGTACCACAGTCATCCACACATTCTTTACCATTTAAAAGAAGAGGGAAATTACATGAAGTACATTTATTTAAACTGGAACAGGTGGTGCATTTCAAATCACAAGCTTTGAAAGAAAGTTTTTAAAACAAGGAAATTAATATTTCCACGAACTTTTACATTAAAGAAATAAATAACAAATACTAACATAAGAATACTGAAATGTGACATAAATGCTTCATGTACTTACATATAAAATAAGAAAAAATAAAAATCCATAAATTTTAGAAAAAGTTATAACATTTCAAATAATTAAAACATTCGTTGACTCTGAGTAAAATTATGGTAAAATAATAATTTATAACGAAAATGTTTAATTTATAAAGGAAAAAAAAAGATATAAAACATCAGAACTGCTTCAATCAGTTAAAACAAGTTTGGGGGACAAAAAGAAAATTATTTCTGTAGTAAAAAAAAACATGGAAAATAGAACTTTTTAGAATTTAGAATGAGGTACAATATTTGTATACTTTTTTCCCTCTAATATTATGATAAAATTAGCTTTTCTATAGAATTTTAATCTTAAAAATTCATAATACATAAAAAACGCAATTACAATGAATGTATGAAGATAGTAGTTAAACAAACAATGATTAATATTGAATAAACCAAAATTTTGAAAAGAAATTTTATTAGAAATAAATATTTAAAAAAGTAGAAACCTTAAGTTGATGTTATGAAATCTTTTAAGACATGAGAAATTGAAATGTGGTAATAATTAGAGTAATACTAATAATAATGTGACACATAAGATATTAGGAAATACATGATGGTCATTTAAAAATCTGAAACGAGTATTACTATCATTATAAAAAAAAGAGACTGAATATTAAAATTATTTTTTTTACCACCTTGGATACCTACGTTCACATACATTTCCTTTCTCAAAAAAGCCATCAGAGCAATTTTTTACGCAAGAGCCATCTTGAAAAAATTTTCCAACCATACAAGATGTACAATCAGTAGCAGATGGTCCACGGCAGGTGTTGCATTCCCATGAACATTCTAGAATATAATTGAATGTTTTGAATAACTTACATGAAAGCAAAAACAAAAGTATAACCAAATAATGCAATTTTTAAATCCAAACCTGTGCATTGTCTGCTAACACCATCTACATAATGCTGATCAGAGCAGAGTGGAAGACATTCTCCAAATTGTAATACAAGATCTCCTTTACATTGAAGACACTCTTTTGCACTAACACAATGATGACAATTGGTACTGCATGCTAAGAAAGAGAAAACCACTTTATGAAACAAATTAAAGTTATTCTTACAAAATATTTAAAGAACTTGTTCAAAAGATTTTTGCAAGATGTCAAAGTTTTTCAGAAATTTTAGTTAATAATTTTTAATTATTATACAAGGTTTTAAAATAAAATAAAACAATAAATTCAGAAAAAAAATTGCAATTTTAATTATTCATGCATTGAAATAAAATTAATCAACATAAAATACATGTTTCTATACAGTGTTTAATAAACTGTAAACATGAATTTTTAATACAGATATTTTTCTATTTCCCTCCAATAAGTTCTTCATTTCACTATTAAATGAATGCATATTTCAATTTATTACATTTAAGAAATAATTAATAATTTTAAAGAAATGATCAATATAAAAAAGCTTTTAATAAACTTACAAACCTTGACAGACACCATTAGATGGAAAATATCCTTGGCGACACTGTGTCTCACAGGTACCTAAATGAGTAAGAAAACTTCCATTCCAACAGGTAACACAAGATGTGGCTCCATTTCTTTCACAAGTAGCACAGGAAAGATGACACTCTGTAAGAGATAAATGTAAAAAAAAAAAATCCAAATGCAGTTTATTAAATTTTCAAATTAAAATTATTTATATAAATAGTATTCCATGGCTTACCTTGGCAAATACGATACGAATTTAGATAAAAATTTGAAGGGCAATCTGAAAGACATTCACCATATAAAATTGACAACTGCTGATTTTTGCATTGCAAGCATTGCACACCATTGCCATCAGTACTGTTAAGCAAGCAATCACTGCAGGAATCATGGCAACCTATTGAGTAAAATACCATACTTAGTTTTCTCCATAAAACTATTTTATAAATAGAAAATTGAAAAAATTGTTGCATTTTAGAATATTTCATAAGAAAAGTAATAAATAATTCAATAAATATTTTTATAACATATTAAGAAAAGAATGATAAGGAACAATTTAACATATAGGTTTTCAAATTTTCTTGTCATTGTACATCTTGGTTTCTCCCTTTTTTGATGTACCCTATGGTCCTTAAGAAATAATACCGAATGAATTCGAAGGTCCTAAATAGTGATTTTCGAATTTTTTCCAGTTATTTTGTGCTGCAAATTTACATGCAAAGTAAGAAACTTTCGAATTTGGCCAAACTATTAACATAGAATCGCTATTGATAGAAGTATAATTTATAATTAGTACATTCGTAAATTGAATTGAAGAATCTCTTTCTGTCTATATTATATTAATCGCTGATTCAAGAAAATATATATTTTTTTTATTATATAGCCATCAATAAGATTGCTGTTTCAATACAGTTACATTCTTTTATTTTGAAGAAAAGCAAATTTCCAAGGCTATAATTAAAGTATCAAATTATTATTTTTCTAGTATGTTGACAAGAAATAGATTAATAGAATGCAACACTAGTATTTCTATTATAAATAGAACTGATATTTTAATGTAAATCATTCTGATGCTATTTTTTAAAGAATTTAAAGTAGAATTAGAAAAAAAGTGAGACACTATTTTGTACAAATACCACTTCCAATTGTATAAACTAATGTATATACCTTAGTTATTCGTATATTTACTATGCAGATCTTATGGTTATTATTTATAGAAATGAAAGTATCTTTTTCAAACTACTAATCAAAAATTATATTTTTAGGGGTGCTCGCATATCCTTAGGCATAATTGTGTACATACAATTGTGTACAATTTGAGAAACATGGGTATAAAATTTAAATTAAAATCTAGCAACAATTAGCTTGATTTCATTTAGATTATAACAGCTGCAAAAAACTTTTATGAGATATTTAAATGCATTACAGCTTAGTAATAAGAAAACATTTTGTTATAGAAAGTTGGATTCTTACAAAAATACAGTTTCCTTTCTATAATACACTGAATTTTGAGAATATATTTTTAATTAGAAAGGAAATGAATTATTATTATATGAAATGAATATTAAAGGGAAATGAAATATTATCTGAAATGTGTTCTTTACAAAACATTAAACATACAATACGAGATGTGGAATTTCAATAACGAGACTGACGCTGCTACTGAAGAAGTACGCATGCGTAAAACGCAGCAACCGACAGCTGTTTAGAGTGAAACCTCTTCGAATGCAGTGCCTCTAGCTTCTGTAAACAAATCCGTATAGCCACAGTCTTCGTTCGCATTAGATTTTTTTTTTTGTTTCGCCGGATAAATAATAAGTGAGCAACGAATTGTGAAATTTCACATGAAACATGGAAAAACAGGTACTGAAACTCATATTTATTAAAAGAAGTGTATGACAATGAATGTTTCTTAGGTACACGTGTTTTTGAGTAGTTTAAGCGTTTTCAAGGTGACCAAAGAAGAAGTTGATGATTATTCAAACCTGGATGGCCCTTCCACGTCAAAAGTTGATGAAAATATCGCAAAAATCGGTAATTTGGTTCCATCTGACCGTCGATTAAGTATTCGTGCGATTGCTGAGACTGTAGGATTCG
>BMAW01002303.1:175164-321884 GCA_019974015.1 Nephila pilipes | reverse complement strand
ATATATATATATATATATATATATATATATATATATATAGATTTTGCTGAACTAGGTAAATAGTATGGGCAGATATTATTTAATTTTTTTAATAATTTATATTCCTTGATTGTGAATATTTGCTAATGTGCTAATTTGCTAAGTGGGATTGTTTGGATCCATAAAGCATGTTTAATCATTTTTGTCCAAAGCCAAATATAGACCTTTAAATCACTATATATCCATTTTTTGACTCTTTAATCTTATTATGTGTAAAGTTCATTTAAAGAGAAGAATCTTTAACTAGAACATAATAAATGCTCAAGCACCTACAGGGGATAATGACGAGGATGAAAAAGAACTTTTTTGAAGATCTTCATTCACTATATAGAATCGGCCCACAGATTTGCTGTTTAAACCATTTCGGGAGATATAAATGCCAAAATAGGCAAGGAGGATGAATTTAAGCCTACGATTGGAAAATACAATTTACACAATAATGTAAAGGATAATAGATAATGTTTGATATACTTTGCTGTTAAAAATGATATGACCATATCCAACACCTTATTCAATCATAAAAGAAAATACAAGGTGACCTGGCACTCACCTGATGGGGAGACGAAGAGGCCAAATTGACCATGTACTTATTGACTGAAAACATATATAGAATATTCAGGACATTAAAACCTATCGAGGTACACCTTGTGATTTCAATCACTGCTTGGTTATTGCTACGCTCAAAATTAAAATTTTAAATGCTCATAAGACAAAGGGAAATAGTCAAAAACAGTTTGATTGTGAAAGGTTAAAAAATGGAACAACTAGGCAAGGTCTTCAATTTAGTCTTAATGAAGAGAAGTCTTATCGAAAACCTCGTTAAAATGGAAAATGTAGAAACTAATTGTACACAAAAAAATGCCATCATGCATACAGCTAATAATAAATTATGGAACATTGATGAAACTAAATCAAAGGATTGGTTTGACCAGGAATGCATACTTGCATCACAGGCAAAAGCAGTGGCATATAAAAATATGCTACAAAAGTGGCATTCAAGAAGATCAGTAGAGGATTACAAAAGATTAGGAGACATGAAAAGACTCATTGGTTTTTAAAAAAATAAGACTTTTTTACAAAGATTGTTTTAGAGATGTTGAACATCCGAGAGAATCTAACTTAGCAAAGTACATTTCAATAAATAAGTATTGATCGAAAGTTTTCAAAGCTAGAATAACTGCATGTACTAGAAACAAAGAAAAAATATTTTTAAACAACAGGAACAAAGTTCTTTACCGATGGAATGAGTACTTTGGAATTTGTTGAATGTTTAGCCCTTAGGGTAAGGTTTCGGTCATCCCAATTAAAATGGAACAATAAGGTGTTCTACAGCCATCCTTAATAGAAGTTAACAAACTTAAAAACAACAAATATCCAAGCCCAGATTCCATTCTCTCAAAACTCATAAAAAAGTAGCATATAGAAATGTTGAGGAAATCTGCCATTTTTACGAATTTGTATAGAACTATCATTAGTGATTATCATTGCAGATTCTGTATAAGAAGATCGACAATGAAACATACTTTTAACTTCAGACAAATCATGGAAAAGACAAGAAAATTTGATATTAATACCAACAATTTGTTTACATATTTTAAAACAGAAAATTGCTTATAGAGTCAATGAGGGACTTTAATATATCTGAAAAATTGATCATGCTGGTCACTATTACTTTAAGTGAGACTAAACTAAGAGTCAAAATTCAGAGCAATCTGTCAGAATCTATTGTCATTTTGTGACGGGTCTATCCACGACCTTGTCACTAACAGTCCTCTTGGGGAATTTTCAGTCCTCAAACAATTATTTGGATTAGAAAGCTTCCTCCGAAGAAGAGAACGTGATCATGCAAATTATTATGATATATATAGTATAAGCTTTCAAGAAGAGAGAAGGAGAGGAGAGAAGGGTAGAGATAGGGATAGATTTGTAGATGAGCAGTTAATAAACTAAGTATTTTAGAACATGTCGACCTTTCCTTCTCACCAAACAACATTACAATAGCGCCCCGTTTACCCAAACCCCAAGATAGGAGTCGGTTCGAGTTTTAGAGTATTACCTGAAATTTTTTCTTCCGGAAAGGAAAACGTGTCGGAATTTTTAGATAGTATTGATTATCAGGTTTGTTATTTTGAAATTCCCACAAATTTAGCCTGTGCTTACCTAAAGGGTCATCTTATTGGAAGAGCAAAAGACTGGTTCGAGGTAATAGGTTCTTCGTACGTGACTGGAACAGCAACAGACTTCGCACAATTAAAACAGGTGACAAACAGCTTTCCGGTGGTCAGAAATAGATCGGAGTTAGAGGCTGAATTTTACTCGTCGCACCAAGTTAGAAGTCAGGAACCGTCAGATTTTGTTTACAAATTATTGAAGATACAGAAAATCCTTAATTTTGAAATGACTGAAGAAAACCTGTTGAATCTCATCATTATGAGATTATCCCCACAGGTAATGGATTATGTAGAAGTTCGAAACCCCTCAACAAAGGCTCAACTTTTACAATTAGTAGAAAAAAATGAGGAACGACATGGGTATAAGGAAACGCCGGGTTCGAGCAATAATGGCGGAAGAAAGGAATGTGATTCGAGTAGAAGGTTGCCCGACAGTCGTTTCGAAGGAAACTGGGGGCCGCGGTAGCCTAGTGGTCAAGGTCGTGGACTAGCGGCCGGTGGTTTTCGTTCAGTCGGGGTTCGATCCTTGTCCGCCAAAGACCCACCGTGCAGCCGGGGTTGATGCACGTTAAATCTGTTTGGGGTCCAAAGTCCTCCCGTTGGCATGGTGTGGATGTTAGGAGAGGGGGTGCCAGCTTAGGTGTCGTCCTCGTCACTTGACCGTGGTTCAAAATTACGAGGTCCGTCGCCAATAGCCCTCGTGTTGCTTCTAGTGCGACGTTAATAAAAACTAAACTTAACCAAACTCGAAGGAAACTGGCGGAATAGAAGGGTTGATTATAGGCTGAATGACGCGCAGTTGACGAATGTGGATTCGAGTAATTTTAGATATCGCGGAAGTGCAGGAAATCAGGGGTTCGAGAACAGAATTAGGAATGATCGAGGTGATCATAGATTCAATAGTCGTAGGAGTCTCAATGATTTTTCAGATAGAGGATCGAGTAATGATTGGACCGGAGGGGATCGAAGAAATATTTGAAAGTTCAATTCAAATAAACATCGTCATAAGCGAGATATGGCTCTTGATCCACATAACGGAAGGCAGACTACAGAAGTGCAATGGCAGAATATCGCCAACCGTGGTGTTAATCGTAACCAAAGTTTTGATCGCCCTCAAATAGCTTTAAATGCATTATCTGTAAAATCAGCAGAGATTTGCAAACAACTTGAGAGAGAATTTGAAAATGTTATTAAAGCTTTTCACAGTCGGCTACAAACTGTGATAAGGAGGTCTGAGAGATTACAGAAGCGGATCCGATGTTTAGTAAATGATCAATATATTAATCACAGTTTTTCTTTTGCCTCTAGTAGTAATTCTGGGCACTTCGGTCACTCTGTTAGAAGGGGATCGAGCACCAGTTATCATGAAAAGCAGTCTAATCAATATGGTCGAGGGATCCGAGTGAAGCTAGGAGAAGACTTAGTGTGTGGTAATATTGAGAAATTGTTGGAAGAGGCTAAGCCGAATACTAATATTCAACAGGATAGTTGGGCAAAATATTATAATAAGAGAAGACGGGAAGTTGATGTTAAAGTAAAGGATTTGGTATTAATGCAAACACATCCTATGAGATCGGAGAGCAAGAGGATTGTGAGTATGTTTAAACCTAAATTTGAAGGACCATATGAGGTGATGAAGGTTGAGAATAACGATGTGGTTATTTGGAAAGGGGGTAAACTGATAACGGTGAAAGTAGATCAGGTACGGATTTATCACTCAAGAGAAAGGGATGAGGGTGTTGTGGAGACAGACGGATTGGATGGTGAAGGATCTAGGGCACAACAGGTAGAAACCAAAGGTAGCAAAGGTCTAGCCAGGAAAAGTACTAAAGAGAAACAATGTCGAGGTAAGAGAATGATAAGTGAAGGGTGAATCTTCCAATAATAAGGAAAGACGACATCAGAGTAAAAGGAGGTTACCAGTGAGAATGAACGAACGAAAACGCAGTGCTCCTTCTTCATTAATTGAGAATACTGAAGTTAAAAGACGACCCCATGGGAGCTGTAAGTGGAGAAAGAGGCCAATTCAGGAAACGCTTCCATTAGATCCAGGAACAAGAAAGATGACCAGGAGAGAAGCAGCTGACAAAAATCAAGTCCTGTCCGGAAGGTCCAGTCCAGGCCCACCACGAAGAGCAGCAGATGACTTATCAAGGAAGGGCAAGAGCAGTCCCGAAGGTCAAGTCAATATCCCTTACGCAACAGATTGCGCATCAGCGAGAGGCAAGCGGCAACAGGAAGGACAAGTCCATACCTGACAAGAGCCGGAGGAGTAGAAACAGCGAGGAACAGAAGCAGATATCGGCCCTACAAGTGACTCAACAGTGATGATTGTAAAGTGAAAATGATTGTAAAAATGTTAAAGTTGTTAGTTATTTAAGTGTATAAAATTTATTAACGTAATTTCTATCGGGTCGTTAAGACCCTCAAATAAATCACGTTTTTTTCACGGAGGAGTTGTGACGGGTCTATCCGCGACCTTGTTACTAACAGTCCTCTTGGAGAATTTTCAGTCCTCAAACAATTATTTGTATTAGAAAGCTTCCTCCGAAGAAGAGAATGTGATCATGCAAATTATTATGATATATATAATATAAGCTTTCAAGAAGAGAGAAGGGGAGGAGAGAAGGGGAGGAGAGAAGGGGAGGAGAGAAGGGGAGAGATAGGATAGATTTGTAGATGAGTATAGTAAATAAATTAAATTGTTTTAGAGATGTCGACCTTTTCTTCCGACTCCACAACATTACAACTTTAAATGGCCTTAGACAGGGAGATGCACTGGCTAGTCTTCTGTTCTATCTCGCTCATTAAGAGATTATCAAATATTCTAGCTTTTATTCTATAAGAACAATTTTAATAAATCTATTCAGTTATTTGCATTTGCTGATGATATTGGTATTGTTGCTCAAATCTCAAAAGCACCTAAGAGAATCTTCCTTACTCAGGAAGCTGAAGCAAGTAAGATGAATCTTGATATTAACCAGAATAAAACCAAATAAATGTCAAGAAACAGTTTCAATAATCCTTATGGTGAAAAAGGAAAATACAGGTTTGAAACTGTCATTACCTTCAAATATTTAGGGTCTGAAATGAACGCACTAAATGACATTAAGCCAGAGGTTCGTAACAGAGTTATATTTTCTAACAGATGTTTTTCTGGACAAAAAATATTTAAAATCTAATTTCATTTGAAGAAAAACCAAACTACTCATTATAAAAAGTTTTGATTAGGCCCATTCTCACAAACGTTGCTGAAACATGGGCAATGACTGAAAAGATAAAGATATTCTTGCTATATTTGGAAGAGGAATTTTGAGAAGCATATTTGTGGAATTAAATGTAACGATGATTTCAGAAGAACCAACTCTCAAATTTACCAATTATTTATTGATCCAAGCCAAATATTATAAAATTTATAACAATACAGAAGATTAAATGGGCCGGACACTTAATAAGATTGGAAGACAATCTCTCTCTCTCTCTCTCACACACACACACAATTTTTTTCATCAATTTTAATTTTAAAATACTTAAAAAATTTATTATTAGCTTAATACATATCTTTTGCACAAAAAAAAAGACAGTATAATCAAACTATTTGATATCACATCATCAGTTATCTTACTTCCACAAATTCCAGCTCCAAGATCACCAAAATATCCTTGACCACAATCCCAAACACAGGAATTTTCTAACAAAAATTGACCAAATGGGCAGCTTGTACACTGGAAGGGCAAGGGACCAAAACAACTTTGACATTCATCATGACAAGCTAACAAAATCAAATAATGAAATAAGGTTAAAAACTGCTCAAATAACCATTTAGTTAAAAAAGTAACCAATATTTAAAAAAAAAAAAAAAAAAAAAAAAATAGAAATCTTTCACAAGAATACAAGTCAGAATGAAGAACAACACAAGTACAAATTGTGAAAAAGGTAAAATTTTAAATTATATAATATTTGATGATACTTAACTAAATAATTCTTTTAAATAACACAAATGAATGGATTCAAGCTCACATAATTTTTCGATGAATTAAAATATTATAATCAGTTTCATTAAACTTATTTTTAATTAAATTTTATAGTTAAAAAGTAACAATTTCATTAAAGAATGTCATGATTTAGGCCACAGTATTTGTATAATGGTGACAATAGAGAGCAGAATGTTAGAGATGGGAACATTTAATAACAATGAAAAAAAAAGTAAGTACATTTTTACTTTATGAAAACTAATGCAACAGTTTTTAAAAAAAATATTTTCAAAGTTAAATGTTATAGACAGACTTCATTATTTTTCTCAAGTAAGTTAATGTTAATAGTTGAACATGCAATTTTGCATATTTATCTAATAATATTATGTTTGCCCTCATTTTTTTTGCATAATCTTTTATTTTTTTACACAATTTTTCAAATTTACAATCAGAATTTTAAAATTTTTGCAGCTCTATTGCTATTACACACAAATATACAAAGATATTTGGCTTGTCCAAAAGTAAATTTCGCAGAAACTGTAAAGAAACAGAAAACGTAATTAACTCGAAATATTTATTGAAACAGTCACAGAATTCTTTCAGCTACCAGTGTTACAAGGATAGATTTATGGCTTTGCAACATTCAAAAGTTAGAGACTATCAAAATTTTATACCATCCCAAATGATGTCTTCAATTCATAATAAATTTGGGATCTTTTTAAAAACAAAGTAATTATTCTAATAATTATAATTAGGAAATATTAAATCCAAGGAAAAACTATTTTTTGATAAAATAGATTCATCAGTTTAGTGTTTATAGTCCACTTCATAGATTTTTATATATAAATTAAGGTATTTTCAATTTTTAAGCCATTTTTTTTCCACTTATTTGAAGTTTGAATACCAATTCATGAAAATACTTAAATTAAGAAAATTATATTAGTTTTAATTATTGTATTAAAGTTTTCAAATAACTTGGTCATTATACTTACTTAATACAACAAAAATATAAAATAATTAAATTTAAAGGAAATTCAAATTAAGAGTTTTATTATCAGTTGATTGAACTTAAGATTTATTTTTTATGTTGCTAACTTTAAATTATTAAGATACAAAAAAAAAAACAAATAATAATATTATTAAAAAAAAAAAAAAAAAAAGCTTACACAATTTAAAACTTTATTCAGAAAAATAAAACATTAGAGAATGACATTATCTCTATATTTGACTCAGCAGTCCAAGGTGGGCCACGCACATATACCACATTACCAACAATTCAAAGTCCGATCCCCTCATCAAATGCCAACCACTTCCAATCGATGTCTCGATAAGTTTTTTCTCCAGTTCATAATAAATTTTGGAGCTTTTTGGATAAATTTTGGAGGAATGCACGCACATATACCACACTACCAACAATTCATGGTCCGATCCCTTCATCCAACGCCAACCATTTCCAATCAATATACTGATCAATTTTTTTTCTGGCTTCGCAATCTCCTATTTATGGATGCTCAGACAGGTGTGACGTCGCAGGGAAAATTTAGGAAAAGTACGTACCTTTCCTTTAAGTCGAGATATAGCCAATATTCTATAATTTTCTAGAACCTCTTTTCTCCCCAAATCACCAAAATGGTCACGAAATTTTTCGCCAAAGTTAAGGGATCATTGCTTAAATTTTCCTTGGCTAATTGATGCAATCTCTGTAAATGTCTCTTTTCTTTTATATGAGTAATGTTGCAGGGAAGCGTCATCTCTGGTTTGTAACAATATATATATATATGTATATAAAGTCACCAATTTGGGTAATATAACATTTGTAAATAAATAAATATACTTAACGTAAAATCTTGACTATAATATGCACACGTGTATGATACGCATGCTTGATTAAAATTGGAATATAATACGCAGTCATAACTTTTCAATATTTATTTAAAAATTGCACAAGTAACAGGTCAATTGAAAAGTCCCCGGCCTGACACATAGATGGTGCTACTAGAATTAAATCCAAGTGTTTTTTAGTTAGCCCTAACCCTCAAAAGATGCGTGTATAAATTTGACAGCTGTCGCATCATTAGTTTGTGAATTATAACATTTTGAGTGAAGCAACTTTTGTTATTGTGAAAAAAATGGATAAAAAGGAATTTCGCGTGTTGATAAAATATTGCTTTTTGAAGGGAAAAAAATACAGTTGAAGCAAAAACTTGGCTTGATGCCGAGTTTCCGGACACTGCCCCAGGAAAATCAACCATCAAGGATTGGTATGCTAAGTTTAGTCGTGGTGAAATGAGCACCGAAGACGGTGAACGCAGTGGACGCCCGAAAGAGGTTGTTACCGACGAAAACAATAAAAAAATCCACAAAATGATTTTGAATGACCGTAAATTGAAATTGAATGAAATAGCAGACACTCTAAAGATATCAGCTGAACGTGTACATCATACCATTCACGAATATTTGGGTATGAGAAAGCTCTGTGCAAAGTGGGTGCTCACTTTTGACCAAAAACAACGACGAGTTGATGATTCGGAGCAGTGTTTGAAGATGATCAAGCGTAATAAACCCGAGTTTTTGCGTCGATATGTGACAATGGATGAAACATGGCTCCATCATTTCACTCCGAAGTCCAATCGACAGTCATCCGAGTGGACTGCACACGATGAACCCGCTCCAAAGCGTGGAAAAACGCAACAGTCGGCTGGCAAGATTATGGCATCTGTATTTCGGGATGCGCATGGAATAATTTTCATTGACTACCTTGAAAAAGGAAGGACCATCAACAGCGACTATTACATAGCGTTATTGGACCGTTTGAAGGACGAAATCGCCAAAAAACGGCCGAATTTGAAGAAAAAGAAAGTGCTGCTTCACCAAGACAAAACACCGTGTCACAAGTCAGTGAAAACGATGGCAAAAATCCATGAATTGGGCTTCGAATTGCTTCCTCATCCACCGTATTCTCCAGATCTGGCCCCCAGCGACTATTTCCTGTTCTCAGATCTCAAAAGAATGCTCGCTGGGAAGAAATTTTCGTCGAATGAAGAGGTGATCGCCGAAACTGAGGCCTATTTTGAAGTAAAGGACAAATCGTACTACAAAAATGATATCGAAAAGTTGGAGGGTCGCTATAATCAGTGTTATAACCCTTGAAGGGAATTATGTTGAATAAAAAAAACTAATTTTGCCAAAAAAATGTGTTTTATTATGGTAGGCCGGGGACATTTCAATTGACCTGTTATTTATTAACATAATTGAAATTTTTAATATAAAGGAACGAAAACGTGAAATTCGATTCGAAAAAAACTTAAATTTTAACACAAAACAAACAATACTGTCAAATTATCGGTCTTAATTACTTTCACTAAAACACAGCTATTCTATTGTTGTTGCGTCCACGACATAATTATTGGTGCCATCGTAATATGCGACATGTAAGCGTGTGCGATATGTACTATAAGTTCCTGTTTGTATAAAAGAACACCTGTTATAACAATCTCTTACATCGGCTGCACGTTCGTTATTCGACCCTTCCCCCCTTGCTATGAGACATCATATGGTAACATCAAAAATAAATAAAATGAAATTTTTGGATTGATACAAATTAATCAAAAAAAAAAAAAATTATCTCATCATAACGCTGTATTCCATAGGCACATATGTATTTCTATAAGGCATTATGCAAGTGCAATGAATATCTGTGAGAAGTATATTTTGTTTGGGATATGACTTTTATGCTTTGAAAATAACAGACAGTGTGGCCTATCTTAAAAATCTGCACAAGTCTCTCAACAAGCCTTAGTCAAGAAGTTATAAGAGCTAAAAGGAAGCAACTACCACTTTTTTTTTTTTTAAAAAAAAGCGAGGGTTATTGTTTCCTAAGGGGTAATTGAAGTTGTGTGATTACTTTTTTTTCAGCATATATAGGTTTTAGGTATGGAGACTAGTTCTTTTGGCAACAATCTTCTATCTCTAGGGAGGAAAAGAATGACAAGTTCAGTTTTGAGTAACCTCACATTAATGTTCAAAAACAATAACCACTATTTCAAAACAGTCTTTCATTTCAATAGGACTATGAAGAATGGTCACAAAGCTCACAGATGAGTTTAGCTAGATCTATTTTTGTTATATCCAACAACTGATGCATTTGTCTCAATTTTCTTAAGCAACATAGTAACCAATCAACCACATATCATGAAGAACTTCCCCACTAGGTATTTTGATTAAAGTCTGTAAATAAATTCTTGTTCTAAAAGCAACAGGAAAATCCTGAACGATAGTTCTGTCATTTGAATTTATCATTATTCCTTTTTTGCCAATTGACGATTTTGCACAAATATCATGGATTTTGAGTGGCATAGATCTTGCCTCTTGGTGATAATGTACTTTATATGAGTTTTATATTTCAATTGGCTTACCATAATTGATGCAACTTGTGACCATCAAACGAATGACACTTAAAATTGCCCAGTTTGAAAGATGCTGATGATTGTTCATTTCAATGAATGACTAAATATGAATGAAAACTCTTTTATACTAAACCCATGTGATTTTCCATGCAAGTATCCTAGCTCAATAGATGAAAACTGTAGATGCTTACATCAAATTTACCAGTGGAATAGCGTGAATTCCTGCTGCCTGGTGTGAACCCTAAATTTGCCCTCCCTCCATAGAAATAAAAAGTAATATCACGAGTACATTGCACACATGTGAAATTAAAATAATTATAGTTGAATACATTAAAATAAACAAATAACACATTGTATATGGGTAAAACCACAAAGCCATAGAAAAGGCTAAGAATAACAAAATAAACATTTATCTTAAGACTTCTGTACGACGAATCGTGTAAAATAAATGAACTTGACCTTACAATAATTTACAAAAAATTACGTACAAATGATACTTAAAATCAAAATGGACACACTAATTACATTTGTTGCGGGCCAACAGTGGACCGTGGTGGGTTACGTCCGTTTTGAAATTCAAAAAATGAAATTTAATTTCTTATTTTGAATAAAATATTTGACAAGCTTTCATTTAACTTCACAGAAATGTATGTATATTTGTTTAGGTCAAACCTTACTACTCTATTTTGAAGCACTTCCCTTGAAATTCTGTATAAGTACCTATGTAGTCTTGATGATAGTATAATTATCTGATCTAATGATCATGGCTTGATGCTGCAGACAGATTTAGCTCTTCCTTGACACTTCCACCACATCTGTGGTGCCTAGGGCCATAGTCACACCTATTCCCTTTTCCCACCAAAACAAGTGAAATTTACATTCTTATTAAATTAGACGATATTTTTTGTCTAATTTAGAAATGGAGGCTAAAATTATATCCCCCATTCTTCAGAAAAAGGGTAAAAACTTTCTCAGTGCTGCCTGTAGATGTTTGAAGATATTATAAGAAAACTGTTCTTTATTTACAACTTTAGTTAAGATACCTATACAGTTATAGCGTATTATTCCTTTTTGTTTAGTTTAGGGTGAAGGAATGTAATTTTATTTACTAATAAAAATGCACATAAACATACAGAAGAAAATAAAAGGAATTTCTTCCATAAAATTTTTTCCATTCATACATAGAGAACATTTGTAAATTTTGAAATTAAAGAAAACTTGTAAAATGGAGAAAAGACTATTACTTACGAAGACAGTACGCATCAAGAAATTTATAATAACCAGGCGTACATTCAGGAACACAATATTCTTCTTCTAAGTAAAAAGAATCTTCGCAAAACTGGCAAGTACCATCTTTCAAACATCTTGCACAGCTTTCATTACATGCTGCAAAATAATTAATTTAGAATATGCATAAAGATTACAAACCTATTACAGTTTGACACACATAAGATGAAATAGGAAGTCACAGTAGTATCCTATGGACCTTCAAATCATTAAAAAATATAATAATATTACCACAAATAAGAATTTTTAAATAATTGTATCAGTATATTCTAAAAACGAATCAAAAGTCGGTATTGGCTATTTGTACAATAAAAAACACAAACATACAGAATACTTTTAATAATGTTCTCAATTCTAATTACAGCTGGTTAAAACTGATAACTCAATTTTAGTACTAATGGATGAATTAACTTAATCGACATATTTAACTTATAAAAAATTTCCCATCAAATTTTTTTTCTTGAGAATTGAATAAAGGGTGTTATAATATCTCTTGTTCCAAATTTCATTAAAATTCAATCATTAGTTCCAGAGATATTCAATAAAAACTATAAGAGGGCCAAAAACTAGACTAACTTGCGAAAACAATTCTTAACTTTTAACTGTTTTTGAATATCGTATGATCAGTGGATCAATAGTTAATAACTATAGACCAATTTGCAGCCGTATGCAGAAAAATCACGAATTGTAATTTTTTTCAAATATTTCCTGAGTTACTCTACAAAATTGTGCGAAAATTTGAATTTAAGAATTTTATGACATGATTTCAAATATCTAAAAATATTGGTATATATATATATATCTGTATGTACGCTACAATTTCTTTTCCCTCCGCAGCTATATTTAATAATTCATAATTTTAATACTAACTTTTTCAAATATTTTGGAATTGGAAAACTCCATAATCTTATCATTTGATGAACAAAGCTTCGAAAAGTATCGAACAGAAATTTTTATCTTCAAATTTTTGAGATGTCCAATTAGCTTTATTGGATCTACATTTTATCTCCATTTGAAATGACATCTTTAATAACTGTACTTATTAAATTTTTGAAATGGCAGTAAAAAAAAAGTATAAGAATAGTGAGTGACTAGGCTCGAAAATGAAAATGCGGTTGCAGTAGCCGAGTGGTCACACTCGCGATTTCGTGGGTAGGTATCTGATTCGATTAAGTAACTATCGTACGAAATAATGTTACACATTAAATTGAAGAGGGCTTTGAAGTTCTTTCATGATATGGTGTGAAAAAAAAACCAGATAAAATTTTCATACCTAGGCAATACCCATCTGCTACATAAAAATGTCCGATACATTCATCAACACAAGTTCCATCTTGCAATAACTGACCGGACAATGCACATGAGATACAATCACTGGAATTTGGACCATGACAAGAGAGACAGGATTCATGGCATTCTGTTCAAAAACAAGGATTGATTAGTTTATAATCAATATTTTTCAAAACTGCTATTTAAGGAATTTGAAAAATGGCAATGTGAAATTAAAAAATAAAGAAAATCAACTGCTAACCAAAACAATACCCTTCAGAAGAATAAAAATTAGGGCCACAGCTTTTCACACAACGACCTTGCTGCAAAAAGTAACCATTTTCACAACTGGAGCATTGCGATGTCATATTGCCAAAACAAGTTTTACAAGAAGATGAACAACCTAATAAAATAAATTAAGAATATATATATATAAAGCCATTTTTAAAAAATATTTTTAAGAGGTATAATTACACTATTCTTTACGACCCCGTATACTAGCCATCTCGAATTATTCATGAACGTAGTGTCTTATGCAAAAAGCATTCGAATGAATAATAATAATAATAAAAAAAAAAAAAACAATTTATTTTTTTTAAGAAAGTGAATTTTGAAATTGGATGAATCATTAAGAACAACCCTGTATTATGAATGCAAATATATGATAAGCCACCAAGACTGTATTTCTGTATTTAATTAATATAGTTGAAAGTTAAGTTTTGAATCCTAAATATTAAGAAAATATCAGAAACATTATAATAAAACCTGATTCTCAGATTTATTTATTATAAGAAATCCAAAAATTTAATAAATTACAATAATAAATACGATTAGTCAAATCTGAAATTATTCAATATTTTTTAAAAATATATATACTTAAGTATCAAAATGAATAAAATTTACTAAATCTAACTTTAAATATAAAATATTATACATTACTGAGAGAATATGGAAAAAAAAAAAAAAAATGCTTTAAGATAATAAGTATTACGGTTCTTGGTCCTATTAAAAAATTTCGTTACTAAGAAAAATGAGATTATGTTACATACTTTTACATTCTTTATTTTCATCTCCATAATATCCTATAGGACATTCCACCCTACACTTTCCTTGGTGTAGGAAATTGATCCTATCTTTACAGTCAACACAATAATTCTGATCAGATTTTAAACAAGTTGCACATTCATCAGCACAGATATCTAAATGGGGGAAAAAGCAAGTTTAATGAAATATGTATTTTATTCTCAAAATAAAACAACATAGTCAAAGAATTCATTTTGAAAATGAAAATAGAGCAGATAAACATCACTGCACATTCATAAAAAAATAAATCCCTCAATCCTCCTAAATATCAATATGAGTTTAAAATTAACCATGCAAATTAAATTTCTAAAAATTTCAATATAAAACGCTTAAAAACAATTTACATATTTCAGAATTTTAATTTATATTTTTATAATGCATAGAAGTAATTTATATTTTGACTCGTGTTACATATGCTAATCATGAACTAATTTATACAGTGTATGATCCAAATATTAACACCAATTTTTAAGATATGACTATCAATTTCATTTATTAAACAATAGATAAATAAATTTATGAAAAAAATACAAAAAATATCCTTACAATAAAACTGCTGTTTAAAGTAATTTGCATTTACATTCAATTCAAACTTTATGTAGTATCTTACTGTAATTTAAAATGTTATACTAACTTTGAACACAGGAGCAACAAGGTTGTTTGGGAAAACTATTAAGATTCAATCCACAAGGAGGGCATTTTCGGGAATAACATTTCTCCTCATTATTTTTACTTACACACAGTGTGCATTGATCCTTTTCTCGAACATTTAAAGCCTAAAAAAATAATGAAATTGAAAAATTTAATTTTCGGCAAAATGGAATGGAGTGTGTGTGTATATATATATATACATATATAGAGATACACACACACATTTGGGTAACAAATAATAGAACATGTTGGAGGAAATAACAAAAGATAAAACCTAATACCAAAAATAAAAAAAAAAAAGATAATCAAGCAATTTGTTTACAGAGACGTCAGAGTTCAAATACTTCCAATTTTCATCTTTCATTTTTCTTTCGTTTTTTTTTCTTCTTATTTTTTTGGAATGCATTTCAATCTATTTTCCATTGACGTCACGATTTGGCGACGGATCTCATAATTTTCAACATCGATCAAGTGACGAGGACGACACCAGAACTAGTACATCCTTCTCCTAACTTCCACACCACTCCAAAGGGAGGACTTGATAGATTTAACAAGCATCGATCTCGGCTACATGGTGGGTCTTTAATGGCAACAAGGCTCGAACCCACGACCAAACGAAAAACGCCAGCCGCGAGTCCACGACCATGACCATTAGGCTACCGCGGTCACACAGGATGTTTCAAAAGTCACTCTTGATATTTTCATGATAAAAATTTTTGCTAGAAAATGTGTAATACAAATAATAACAATCGATAAGAATAATGCATTCCCATACTGTTTTTGTAGTAATAATGATTCCTTTGTTTTCCAGATTATTTGAGAAATGTCCTACGAACAGGTCAGTAAAGATTTTGAACGGAAATTCAAGAAGCCAGATCCTAGCAGGCAAGCAATTCGAGATCTTGTGAATACATTCCAAGGAACTGGAAATGTTTCCAGTTCCTTTAACGTTCCAGTATGCCACCAACGGCACACAACAGCGTGCAAGCGATTGAGGACGCCATAAGCCGGAGCCAAACAGCATCGACCAGAAGACTGAGTAGAAGCCTAGTGTTACTCATACAACTGTGTGGCGTACACTGCGTTTATAAACAACAGAAACACGCATATCACATTCAAGTGATGCACTATCTTGAATCTTACAGCTCGCGAGGTAATATGTGCTATGGTAATGAAAATCTCAAGGAAATGTGCTGTTCAGTGATGAGTTCACTTTTCACATCTGTGGAAGTGTCAATAGACACAACTGCAGAAAATGGGCGGACCAGCAACCTCATCAAATAAACGAGTGGAAAAGGGATAATCCGAAGGTGAATGTGTGTATGAGAATAACAAAAATAAATAAAAATAATAATAAAAAAAAAGATACATGTACTTTTTATGTTTTCGTAGCAAACAATTACAGGGAACACCTACCTTGATATCCTGCAAAATTTTTTTGCAGCTGCAATTAGAAACCGATGGAATAAAAAGTACAAATATTTTCCAGCAAGATTGAGCACCATCCAATTTCGAGCGAAATACTCGAGATTATCTCAATAAACAATTCTCCGATAGATGGATAAGTCGCGGTTAATGCAGACTGTGGGACCACGCTCTCGTGACTTGGCACCCTTAGACTTCTTTGTGTGGGGGTTCATTAAGTCGAAGGTGTACGAGAGGAGACCATTAAACAACGAATAACTGATGCAGCAGCACAAATAACAACACATATGCTTGCAGATGTCTTTCACGCCACCAAAGAAAGGTGGAGCATATGTTTAAATTTACAAGGCAATCATATTGAAATGTATTGATTATACCTTGTACTTTTTATTTGTACTAATGAGTTCGTAAAAAGTTATTTTCGAACTTGTTAAAAGTTTTGAGAGATTTTTGAAACACCCGTCACGCACGCACTCATAAAGATGTTCCACCTAAGTACTTTATTTTCTTCATTTTTAATGCGTTTTCTGTAACTGACGCTGTATGTATGGGTCAAGACTTTAAAAGCTTTTTTTCTTACATTTAAAAGCTCTCAGTTGAGCTAAAATTTTCTATACACGATTATTTTCTATATATTATAATTTATCAAAACTGATTATTTAAAAAATTAAATTTTACGCTAAGTTTCTCACCCAGTTGTCAAATCTCCATCTTCAAGACAGGCGAAAGTTACTGAAAATGAATGTTACTGACGGACCAACGCCTCACGCTGAAACTGTGTCCGTCGCTTTTAAATTACAAGAAACCGACAGGCAGGGATCTTCCCGTGCCTTAGGTGTATAAAAGCCGATGTAATCTCTTCCGCGCTCTCTTTGATCCCATGCATGTTAGACGTGTTCTAAACCACTCCCGTTCTGACCTATTCCTTCCAATTAGTTTTACCAGCCTGAACAGTATTTTGTAGTACTATTCGTGAGAGTTGAAAACTAAATCAAATCTTAAAGCTTTTTTTGACCTTTTACCAATTTTCGACATGGACCGAATTGTGGACATAAGTAATGAAATGGACCAAAATTCTTCACTCTTATCCTCACCACCAAGCTCTCTAAAGCCAGCGAGTAAAGCGAGCTCACTTTATTATTAGAGCAGGTAAGTCACTGCAGCAATAAACAGATACAAGGTGATCAAGGAAACGAAGCTCAATGATCTTAAAACCTTCGAGGAATCCATGTACTTCACTGAGGATCTTGACACGTACAGAAACAACAAAGCCACATACCTAAATGCTAAAGCCCATATAAAGGAATTGGTAATGTGTTCAGTTCTGTTTCTTCTTGTGAATTGCATGGCTGCCCCTATCACTCTGAATTACTATTTAATCAAAATGAAATTCCTAAATCCGAAAACTTATCTCAAATAACTACTCCTGTCAAATGAAATAAAATAATAATGTAATTGCCTCAGCTAACCGATTCCAAAATCTGAACATTGTATCAAACAAGGTCTCTGATTCGCCAAAATCACTTACCCAACAACCAATAGTGAAACAGGATTCAACATCTCCTTCTCTACCACCACCTATTATGATGACAATCACCAAAAATTACAGAGAGAATCTTAAGCATCTACATAGATATTTCCAAATCTTCGCTATCGTCTCTTCGGAGAACTCATTAAATTATATCTCAATAACGACTCTGAATATAGAACAATGAACGACGCTTTAACTAATAACAACTTCGAATATTATGTCATTAAACCTATTTCGCAGAGGCCGATTTAGGTGTGCGTAAAATGATCACCGCGCGACACTTCCCTGGAATCCATAGTCGATGAATTAAAAGACCTTGGATTCCAAATAGAAAAGGTCGTTCAACTGCATAATCGCAGAACAAAGCGACTTCTCCCGGTCTTCCTAGTTAGGATCCCAACATCCGAAAAAGCATCGAAAGAAATTCATGAAGTAGATAGGCACTGTTACATGACAGATACAAAACACACATGGTAGATAGAAGGATACAGAGGAAAAGGTGTAATTCAATGTTACAGTTGTAACAAGTTCCACTAATCCTCTGAAAACTGCAGATTGAGTCCCAGGTGCTTATAATGGGGTAACGCACACTTCACGAAAGACTGTTCTATTAAAGAAAAACAGGAAATCCTTTTATGTATCAATTGTGAAACACACGGACTTATGGCTTCTTGGACACGATGCCCCAGCTACCTAAACCCTCTAAAGGCACTTCAAATGTCAGAAGTATAAATAAAAACAAGTCCATCAAAAATTACACTTTACGCTCAAGCTACTAGCAACGCCCCATGCCCACAGATGACACTCCATCAAATGAGCCAGTTAGAGGCCTCAACACAAAACGTGAAAATTCGAAACTTCCGGCCAAATTTTAATATTCCTCCAAACATGAAAGGAGGTCATTTCTCACAGCCAATCGATCTATTATATATATTAGCAGACATCTTAAACAAATTCCTTGGTTTGGCGACCCAACTTCCCAGGATAGCATTTGTAAAAAAATTACAAAAAACCAGAAGTATGTCATTATTGAGGGACTTCTGGAATCCGAATCTTATGTCTAATAAATCAAAATTTTAACCCCAATATTCTAGGCCTCAGTTTGTACTCCTGGAACGCTAATGGAGTATTCGTTCGTATCGTGGAGCTACGAGTTTTCGTAGAGAAGCACTCCCGCTATTTAATCTAAATACAAGAAACCAGACTCAGACCAAAAAAAAAAATAAAATTTTTATAGCTAACTACATCCTATACTGAAATGACAGAATTACGGACAGTCAACTTTCAGGAGGTACTATGATTTTCGATTTCCCACCACATACAAACTACTGCACCATTTCAACTAATTTATCACCTTAACTCCCCCTAAACACCGCCCCATTTCTATAGTCTCGATCTGCGTCTTCTTAGACACCAGATTATTCCCACTTGATTTTGAAATTATCCTCCAAACAAACTCAAATTGTGTGATCTTTGGTGATTTTAACACTACACAATCACTGGAATTGCAGGAAAAATTACACCAGATGTATCAAACTCAAAAACTTCTCTGATAAACTTGACTTACAAATAGCATTTCCCCTCCCCACAAAATTGTGGCAATAATACTTCAAATACTTTTGACATAGCAATTATCAGAGAATTCCACTATCCTTTTGATATTACCGCAATTCCTGAGCTCTCTTCTGACCACAATCCAGTTATTCTCAATTTAAAATTTAACTAACCCAAAAATGACACACTTCAGAACTTTTCAACTCTCACTGGTCAGAATTCATTTTCATTATTCAAAACAAACTATTTTGATTATGCAAACAATAAATTCTCCCCCTTCCTCCTCAACTAGATGCAAAAATCACAGAACTTTCTAAAGATTTTTTTGGTGATACAGTAGAGGGAAAAAAAGCCTGAAAATCATCAAAAAGCTACGAGTTTAAAAATGCAAGTCATTTTAACGATTTACAACGATTTTATGTCAATTGATAGTTGAATGGGATTTGAAATGTTTTAACCGCATATGTAAATTTTCATCAGAGATAATAATAATAAAAGTGACGTTTAGAAGTATTGTACTTGGGAGTATACTTATGTAATAATTTTTAATCATGATCAAGAAATATGTTTAAAAAAAAAAGATTTGAGAACCATTGTGGCACAAAATAATCTTTAAAAAAATTATTTAATTAAGGTCATACAAAACTTATGCAGTTCATTATTGGAATCTTGTTTTTTTAGAATATAATCAAATAAAAAGAACGGTTTCAGAACAAGTATTTCAATTTCCGAACTTTTATAATGCACTATGTGAGGACTTGAATTTAACGTGTAGCAATACAAAGCCTATAAGCATTTTGTCTCAAGGCAGCAGCAAAATTTTCATTTTGCACAATTTTTTTCCTTTGTGTCATTATATGCACTACATATTTCGATTTAAGAATATCAAATCATCGAGGTTTGAGAGGCAAAATAAGCACAATGAAGCTTCAGAGAGTTTTGCTTCTCTCGAAAAATCCTAGGAAAGTTATTTAATTGCTCATTGAGTTTTGTTTAAATTTGAAATGTTTTCTTTCCAAAACATCTAAGTAAAATGTCAAATAACGTTATATCCTTTTTTGGTTTTAAAGAATTACAATGATTTACTACTGAAGTATAATTACTTTTTATATGGAAATTATTATTTCACAAACTTAAAGTGACATATTGTGATATTCACTCTTATTTTTGGTTTTATATTTTGTGAGTGATTTTATTCAGTTTTATCGAATTTACTTCTTCCAGTGAGTCCATGCTTATTTTCCAAGTTAGTTTGCATAAATGTGTAAGAACTGAAGTGAACAGTGTGTAAGCACAGTGAACAGTTTCTATTTTCCTCCTGTGCATTTTCTAGTTTAGTATGTAACTATACACACAGTTGGGAGAGAGAGAGATAATCAGATTTGTGACCAACATCTTAAAGAAGAATAATCACAAAAACACGCACTCTAAGTGGTTTCTAATTAGGAGAGACGATTTATACTTTGAACAGTATCTTCCAGAGTCGCGAATTTTAGAAAAGCATACCATCTTCCATTGTCAGAGGCAAACTTTATTTTTCACAATGTTGAGAGTAGTAGAATTCATTTAATCAAGAAAAACAGTAATTTAGTTCTTTTTAGATATGCATGAGCCTGGTTCTGAAACTCTGGAACTATATAGTTACACGAATAACTCCTAACTATAGATTAATTCCCTCAGTATAATTTTGAAAAAAAAAAAAAAAAAAAAAAGAAACGCTTGAATATTTAAACTCTTTGGAGCTACACGTAATCAAACCGTAATTAATTAAAAACCCATATGAATTGAGCTCATTACTTTCTTTTTAAGAGAAAGCAAGTTTATATACAGATTTAGTCACAAGATAAATAACATTCTGTCACCGATAGAAGGAAAAAAAAAACTGTTACACGATGCATACACAATATATAATATTAACCCTTTTGAGCAGGAATAGAAACACAATTTTTAGAACTAAATCTTTAAATTCAGCAACACATTCATCTGTATTATCATTTATTATTCTCAAAAGAAACGAAAATAACTATACAAATAAATCTGACATGAAAAGATTTACAACGTAAGAAAAAAAAAATGAAGGAAAATAGTTATGAAAAATAATTTTACTTGTCTTTTCTCTTATTAACGAACAGTCGTGAACACATTTTGGACAACATTCACCTGGCAATGTCTTGAGTTTTTAGCCTACAATGAAAACAAAAATTAAAAAATTCCGAAATTAAAGTTTATGATAAAATAATTATCAATGTGGATTTTAATAAAAATTATTTACTGAGAACAAACTAGAGATGGACATTGAATGATAAATGGAATAATGACACCATTCTGACACTGATGTAAAATACAATTTAGTTGCGAATGCCACACATCGCCATGAATATATCCGAGGGGCCCATCAAAGCAAGGTTCTACAAAAATATTTGTATTAGAATACACATTTTGATGAATCGTATTAACAGAAATTTATGTATTAATAGTGAATACTTTTACAATTTAATGAGCCTGACTGGTGATTTGAATATATTTCCACAATTTTTTATATATATATATATATATATATATATATATATTGTTAAAAATTGATTTTAAATCTGTGATTATTTAAGAATAAAAGAAAATTATATTAAATGAGCACCATCTAATGATACAAATTCAGCCGAGTAGGCCTAAAAATCGAGGTAAATGATAATGGGAAAAGCAACATCAAAATCTTTTTCCGAATTTGAACTATTTCATTAGTGGTCACGATTTCGTTTATCGAATTCTTACCAATCTCAAGACAACATTGTATAGTTATAATTGAAGAAAATATGTTTTGAAAAGCTGAAGGAAGTAATAGTACTTTAATTTTTTTTATTTTTTCAAATATGAGTATGACATAATTTATATGGTGTTTTTTTAATATATGCAGTTTTCATTAAAGAATAATTTTCTTTCTTTTTTTCTTTTTTGTTATTTCTCGGCAACCTCGAAATGATTAAGGAAGGAAACTTAGCAGGAGTTGTTAGGAAAATATGACTGATTGTTACTTCAATTGTGAATTATTGGTAATAGTTTCCTCAACCTTTGATAAGATCTGAAATTTCAGTTTTATTTGTTTTTCATAATTCTCCACATCAAATCTTCCTTTAATTTCGTTCTTATTCAAGAAACTTCTGTAATTTTCTCTTCTCCCTCTCTTTTAGTGACAGATCGTTTGTTTTAATAGCAGATATAAGATAGTCACGAATTGCAGATTTTGTCATCGGATAATGAAGCTTTCTTTAGATTATTTTTCTGAATTAATTATAAAAAAAATTATATCTTTTTGTATGATGTAATTCAAGCACCTCAGATTTCTCCCACTGGTTAGTTGCATAAGATTTCTTCCACTAAATCCTCATAGGATATATTGTGCCAAACACAAGGCATGATGTTATTTTATTTAGGAGAACAATTTAAAAGTCAACTAGTTAAATTGCAGAATAAAAGCAAATCAATTTAAAGTTAATTTGCAGAAGAAAAGCAAGTTTTAATATGTATTATATGTATGGAATAAAACAAATGTCATTATATGTATGGGATAAAACAAATGTCGTTATATGAATGGAATAAAACCACTGTCATGTAGAAAAACAAAAATATTTGGATGGCGATTTTCCTCAACCAAATCAATTAAAGATAATTAGTAAGATTTAAAATGTTTAAAGCGAACAGAGTTAAAGGTAGCACATCCAGTCATGATGTGTCTAATAGTCAGGGGACAAACACAAAGGGTGTAGGATATCTTTTAAAATTATTCCACGATTTTCTCTGATTTTTAAAAGCTATTTGGGCAACCATTATTTCACCACAGGTTTGATTGCTAATTTTTGTTCGTTTTTCCTTAATAGAAGATGTTTTTATGGATGCATTTGGGCCATCAGTTAGTTCATTGGTAATGTCTTCTGCAACCTCATCAGTATATTATGGGAATATATAATTTCATGGGTGATATTTACAAAGGATGAAAATAGTGTCCAGTAAGTGGTTCTATAGAAATATCTGTAGCATGAAATGGAGTTCTGTCGGATTAAATTTGTACGATCCAATATTATTGGAAACTGATCACCATTGTTGTCAGATCTATTTAACGAAATGTTCTAGCAGGTGAATGAAAATAGCCAATTCGTTATTATATAAAAGACTTAGGTTACAGTCAGAAATGATTTTTTTTTTCAAACTAGAGTATCTCCTGGGTTGTTTATTTTATAACCTCAAATAGTACTTTATCCATTCAGATATCCGATTAATATAAAAGGAAAAGAGAGCTAATTTATGAGCTTATTAACGTGGATTTTAATCAGAGTGTTTGGAGGCTGGTATAAAATACATACTATTATTAAGGTTTGATTATAAATTCTGACGCAGTGTCTTAAAGCGTGATTTATAAACTGATTTGAGAGACTGAGAAGGAGTGAGATGTCAATTATATGGTATTATCATATTTTCTAAATATGCTGTAATGATGGATATATGTTATGTCTAGCTATGAAATAAGTTTCTTCTAGCGCAGGGAAGAGAAATTGTTTTGGCTCGAGGATTATGTTATGAAAGCGGAGCTTATAGGCGGGCAGCATCTTTTAAAATGATTGCATTCATTACTTAACTTTGCATTTAAGAAAAAAAAAAAGGCGTAAATTGTACCATAATAATCAATAAATACAAATTAAATAAAACAGTTGCAGTTTTATTCAATTTATTGTTTGCGCATCTTCATATAATCTATAGTTGCAAGCATATTTAATTTTAGAATTGAATTTGATGGGAGATATGTATCCTATCACACTTTTCTAATATTTTTTTTCCTATCGAAATCAGGAGTGAGATTGCTTTCAAAGATTTTCATCACAGTCTGCAAGTTAATGTTTATCAAAGAGCATCTATGTTTACCCTTGTTGATCTTCAAGCAAGAAAAATTTTCTCACAAATATTTGTAGATCCAAACACAGAAAACATTTTCCCGGCATATTTCTTCATTCATGGAAAAAGATTTTTAAAAATCAACTAATGCTATAGCAATAAAATGTTCTTTCACAGAGTGATCTAACTGCATGTCAATAAGTTCAAGCTGAAGTATCTCGGGTGCTGTGTCAATATAAGAAGTGATGGGATAAGAGAACAAATTGAAAATATAGGCTTAATATTCGTAAAGTTCTGAAATCTTGTGACCTCGTCCTCCAAATTCTACATATGATTCCAAATCTTAGCAGAAACACTATCAGGCCCTTTCTGTTTTCCTAATAAAGAGAAATGATAAGCAAAATGCCTCCACCTGCTTGCCTTCAAAATAGACCTAGTTTTGCTTTGAATCATTTTATCCAAGAAAAGGAAATATCAGTTTAATGCAGATTTTTCCGTCTTTCAATGCAGATTTTCGTCACTCTTAGCAGGCCGCTATTTGTCCAACCCTATTCTAGAACAACTGTAATTGGATAACATTCATTTATGATATCCTTTATACCTGTGATCTTACTCTCATATCCTCGACAATTTCAAGTAATCAAAGAGTCCATAGTAAAAAGGAGAAGGGGAAAAAAAATCCTTGAAACGCAGGGATGATACAAAATCATCACGCGTTAACATCTTGCCTTCGTTCGATACATAAACTTTTAACGCATAATTAAATATTAATTTGTCATTTATTTATTCTTCATTCTTCAAAAATTTTGTACAATTTTTAGCTGGATAATTACTTCGATTTGTGTGGTTTTTTTTTTATTGTTTTGATTTTGTCTGATTGCAAGGATTTAATATTCAGAAGAAACTGCACTCCTTGGAAATAGATTCTCTGATGTGCTTCTGCTATTTACGGGTTGTTTTTAAAAAATGAGAGTGTTTTGAAGAGATGATTTCTATTTTTAATATAGGAGGGTGGAGTTTTATTTGAAAATTGAATATTACTTGTAGAGGATGTGAATATTGAAGTCACAACCTGCGAAATTGCATGACTGGTACTTCTATGATCATAGTTTGAGTTTCTGCATCCATTGTTTTTACTTTTGTGAAATGAAAGACATTTTGCATCGTGTTGGAATTTTTCAGAATAGATGAATATGATTTGCTTATCATGGAGATGCATTCATTTAATATTTTCCAAGCAACGGGAAATGATAAATTTTGGGTTATCTTTATGGTTTATACTTTTTCTATGATCCAGCAAGGGAATTCTCGACAATTGACAGGACGTTCACTTTGTAATTCGGACAGATTAGCTAAAAAATTACAGTTCCAGCTTTCATATCCGACGACCAAGCATTAGGCACAAGGTTTCTTGACCATTGCACGCCTGGATTTAATGCCCAAGACTTTGGCACTTGAAACAGCGCTAATGATTTTGGGTATAGGGATGAATGAGACAATTTCGATATGTTATTTTAATAGATTAAAGTACTTAGTTGGCAGTATTTGACGATCACGATGGATATTTATACATTATTTGTAATTATATTTTGCGTAACATTAGATTCATGAATAATATACATGATATTTGCAAAAATTTTGATAATTTTCACAGACTTTGTCGGCAGTTTATTATTCTTTGAATCTTATTAAGAATTAATATAAATATGATAATTATAAACTAAAGTACATATAACTTTTGTGCTTTAAATTTTATTTTTATCTTTATTTTTCTATTTAATTTTTTCGTTTTAAATTTGAATATTCACTTAAATTTGCATATAATATTCACTGTCTCTGAAAAATGACATTACTATGAACTTCCACTTTACAATTTTTGCGTTAATCTAAATCGGCGGTTTCTCCATGTTTTGCTCGTGTTATCTGTTTAGTTGTTCGTCACGCGTAATTTTTTATTTTTAATCTTTTTTTTTTTTCAATAATTTAAACTATTTTATTCTGTGGTTATGATAGTTGAATATATCTCTGTGTTTCCGAGGGTATTTTCGGGGTATATTAACTTTTTTTCCAACGTGGATCTTACAAATTTTTAATTTTTGGATTCTATAGCTATTTTTATGTAACATTTTTTCTGTAAGGGGAAAACTAGGCATGTAAAACTAGTTTAACCAGCACAAACTGTCTTAAGCCAGTTGCAGAGTTAAAAATATTACAATTAATTTTCTTTTTGTTTTTTTCTTTCTAACTCTATTTTTTTTTTTGAAAAAATCTTTTATTTGCACATCTTTTTATTGTATTTAATTTTCTTTTCTTACCTTCATCTAAAGGTATAATACTCTTTTTTCTTTTCTTTTTGTTAAATATTGTATTTTGTCAAACTTTTCCCACGTTTTGCTGTTTGATTTTTCTTTTGTGTGTAATTTGGCTAATTGTATTACGGTGCATACAAAAATAAATTAAAATTGTCCCTTTTTGTTTTTAATTTTTGTTCTATCCTCTAAAAATTTTTTTAAAGTATAAATTATTTTTGAAACAATTAATTAATTTATATTTTTGCTTTGATATATATATATATATATATATTTAAATGCATTTCACTTTATTTTTTTACTTGATTTAAAGTTTTCATCTCTCTGACACACGAACACGTGTTACATTTCAATAATATTACTCTTCTACATTTTTAGAATATATATATATATATACATACAGCAGAGCATTTTGAGTGTGAAATGTGAAACATTATCATTTCATATTATTATGAGGTCTATTTTTACCCCCCACCCCCCCAAAAATGCGAATTTTATGATGAGATATAGGGATTTTTGAAGAAATAAACTACGCTTTTGGTAAGATTTTTGCATATTTTTTATTTATGAATAAAACTTTTTTTTTAAAATTTTTAAAGGCTTTTCATAAAAATTATTAAATTATATTACAATGCGGCGAGAACATTAAATTACATAATGACGAGAACATTAAACTAATTTAAATTACACACACACGCACGCACACACAGAAAGAGAGAGAGAGAGAGAGAGATTTAAAAC
Source organism: Nephila pilipes (assembly GCA_019974015.1). NCBI lineage: Eukaryota > Metazoa > Arthropoda > Arachnida > Araneae > Nephilidae > Nephila > Nephila pilipes. The sequence goes on along the minus strand of BMAW01002303.1, from coordinate 294,563 downwards.
TATTAATAAACTTACTTTTTAATGAATCACACTGAGGGCAACAGCTATCATTACGAACAGGAATTTCAGAAGCACTGCAGTCTATCGCCGGACAAGCTATCTTCGTACAGACGACATTTTTAGATTGGCAGTGGCATATATTACAAGATGAATTCCAAATATCTCCATCCTACAACATATATGATATAAAAATATATATTTCACCTCATAAATAACATATAATTCTGATCATGAAGAACCTCAGAATGCAAAAACTTTCACAGCACAAATATTGCTCATTCTTAGAAGAGCACATGCTACTGTAAATATTTGGACGTAAGTAAAGTTTGACTGGAATTTGTTGAGGACATTTTATCGTTGAGAGACTACGAAAACTTCAAATATCTCGTTTAAATCTTATGTCATTTTAATAATTATAATGCCACACAGTTCATATCATCACTCCTTATTAATCGATGAAACAATGATTTCGGAAATACAGTATACAAAAAAATATTAAAGCACAATAAAAATTGGAATTTTCAGGCTAATGAAATGAAACAAATCGAATAACGAATTTTTGTAAGATAGCATTTCTCACAAGACAGTGTGCAATAAGTATAAAAAAAAATTAAGGGGAATTCAAATTTTTTTAAAATAAAAATAACAAAATAAGCACTGCAAAAAAGTATTACAACAGAAAAAGTGAGTATGCAAATTACGGCGAACGAGGACATCATTATACTTTCAAGGTCAACCTCAAATGAGTTTCAGTTAAAAACTTGTTTATTTATTTTCAATTCATTTAAAGCAGAGATTACGAGCAAATTTTTTGTCATGGCACCTGAAACAAAAGATATTTCGCTTGCGAAGGGAAAACAAGTTGTTTATCTGCACCACAGCAGCAAACCGTCTTGTGAAATTTCAAAAGAGTTAAATATTTCATTTTTCTCAATTCATAATATCATCAAAAAGAAAAATGAGACTGATGTGGTGGATAATAAGCCGATATCAGGGAGACCAAGAAAAGATTGTGAGAGAAAGATAGCAAGCAGAGAAAAGTGCACTGAATATTCCATGGAGAAATGCTCAGATGCTAGCCGCAGTGATAGAATCTTTCAATGACGCAAGAGCCAGATGTGGCTATAAGCCAGATGTGGCGCCAAACAAGGTAAAGCTTTTTCCTAAACGTTTGAAAAAATTGCAAAACGATGAAAATTGGTTGGCAAGAATGAAGTTGAAGATAGAGAAGGATCGCTAGGGTATCCTGAGGGTGCGTCACCCGTGTTTCCCGAAGACGGCCCCTGAGGTCCCCTAACCTTGGAGGACCAGTCCCTTCATATAATCCAAAAGTCTCAAAGGCAAGGTTCTCATCTATAATCCCAGACAACGGGTACCCATTTTAGTCTCCTCTTACGACATGCATGACTACAGTGTGACTATTCTTTCACATACGGTCACCACACGGGGGTGTTGGCCACAGACATTGAATCAACATCAGGAAAGACTAACATTTCAGACAGTTAGAAATGTTTTGCATGATGCAGGCATAAAAGGAAGACGGCCAAGGAAGAAACCATATATTTCAGAAACTAATAGGAAAAAAAAAAAAAATGATTAGATTTTGCCAAAAAATACAAAGACAAATTATTAGATCCCTGGAAAAATGAAATTTTTTCGACGGAAGCAAATTTTCAATTTTCAAACCAAAACAGGAAGGAAAAATACTGCATTAGAACCTCTAAATATTTTGAAAACCGTGACACATGTAGGAGATAACGTCATGCTCTGGGAATTGGAACCTCTAAATTTATGATGAGAAAATGCTAACCTTGACATATACTTATTAATGCGTTACGCTATAACTTGACAAAACAGTGCAAGGAAATTAGGTTTGGAGACTTTTATCTCCCAACAATATCTCGATCTTAAGCATATTGCCATCAAAACCAAAGAGTGACTTTTTTATAATACTCCCCGAAGACTTGTTACTCCGGTTCTTAACTCAATCGATCATGACAAATCACCAATTGACCTATTAGAGGGCAGGATCGTTAGGTTTAAATGAAAGTAGCGTACATCAACCGCCAATATTCCACACGATGGGCGATAGGATAACGATTCGATCGATATATAGTTTAAAATCACTAACCATGGTCGAGACCATAAACAGTGTGCTACTGCGGCCTTGTAAATTACTAAATGTATAGCATGTTATAGCGTGTACATATATTATACACAAATCTAAGTGAAGGGAAATATGTCTAATGAGGGTTCTGTAGAAGAATAAAAGGTTATGAATCCTATTTTTCAACGGTACTGTATGTGCTTACTTTTTCATGAAAGCTGGGGAATTGCGACTTTTTTAAACAAAACTTTTTATTATATTCGTAAACTGTATAGTCGGTCACGACTATCTTGTTAATAAAGAGACTTCAATAATAGAATCAAGATTGATTGTTTATTAATGTCGCATTTAGAAACGATTTTTTTCAAACTCGGTCGATAAGAACGACATTTGGACTAGAACCCCACTCTTCAAGCTTCCACACCATCCCAAATTGAGAAATTGAGCCCTTAAAGATTTAACTAGTATCAGCCCCACTGAAGTGGAATCAGGACTCGAACTCACCATTCCAAGAAACAATGTCGGCCATGAGCTCGCGACCGTAAGCACTAGGCTAATGCGGTCGCAATAGAGCCACGAACCATATCTTTATCGATTTAAATATTCTACAAATCAATAAATCGTAAAAACATTAAAAATTAGACATTATGATCATTTTTTGAAGCTGAGCAGATAATGTTTGAAATTGAAAAAAAAAAAAGGAGAAGATATGGAAGGATTGCAAAAATAAGTGCCGGGTAAAAATTTATTTTGTTTAATTCTGTAGTCAAGGTTCAAAATAAAGATAATCTTTGTTTCAAGAAAAATAATCTTATAAGATTTGCATCTCTACCACTGATTATGTTAATGGTATCAAATTATGCAACCTACGCAGAATATTAAAAGAATGATGCAACCGTAGCTTTTGTGCTTTAAAAGACCTCTACCCTTAAAAAAAAATCTCGTCTCATCTTGCAAGTAAATAATTAGATACAACAGCTGTTTATTATGCCCTTTTTTAAGATTAAAAATGGTTCATGAGGCTAGATAAAATTTGTACACGTGTTAATGATCATTTACGAATTCCAGATTAATAGGTTAGTGTACCAATTTATGAATCATGCTTGGTTGGTCTCTATATGTGAGCTGGGAGTAATAATGAGGGACAGATTTTTCCAATCACAGTTTGACCCGTTTAAATCTTTTATAACAAATAATTACAGTAATTAATTCTCAAAAGTAATACAAATTAACTAATTCCTTTAACATATTTTTATAAATAAATCATAATTCGAAATAAAAACCAACGTTTTTAAAAACAACGTTTTCATATGGTGGCAAAGTTTATTAAAAAAATTATTAAAATATTAGTTAAAACTGGTCGCAAATATCTAAATATTGCATTGTTAGGCAAATAAGAACGGTTCCCAAAATTTCAGAGCTCTAGCTTGATGGGAAGTTGGTTAAATTAACAATAGACAATTTGATGACACACTGATACACACACACACAGAAACACACACCAAGTGAAATACATAAAAACGTTAAAAGTAACTAAAATTAATTAATCCGGCAAATTAAATGGTTGGAATACAGTTTAGTCAAACCACTCTTGGAGACAGGAATTATTTTGCCAAATGTTGCTAAATTGGTCCGCTAAGCGAACTTAACATCCAGCCAAAAAAAAAAAAAAAAAAAAAAATTCGCCAAGTTTGGCAATTATTCAAATTGCGCCAAGTTATTGGGCTAAACTGCATTATTTAAAAAAATATGAGTTAAAACTTGTCGCAAACGTCTAAATATTGCATTGTTAGGCGAGTACGAACGATTCCCAAAATTTCAAAGCTCTAGCTTGATGGGAAGTTGGTTAAATTAACGATCGAAAATTTGATGACACACACACTCACACACACCAAGTGTAATTCAGAAAAAACGTTGTAACATATAAAATCATAAAAGTACCAAATAATATATTAAATTATATAAATATATATTGCATATTAAATATATTAAAAATTAAATATTCTTTCCAATATAATCGATATTTGCATCTATTTAAATGCAATGAGTTGTGATGGCACAATTTTTTTCGACCTTTTTAAGTGTTAAGTTTTCATTAAAAAGGTCAGAAAGCTATTTCTATTCACTGCAACTGTAACATAAATATTATGAGTGTGATGTTAAATTTTAAGATACCGCACGCACGCACGCACTACAGCAAAAATTTTCAAAAATTCTTAACGGAGCATTGAAACAATTAAATGTATTGTTTTATTTTAATTTTCATATTATAAATAATTGAGAGATTTTGAAGATATATTACCAAAACTGATAGTTACAATTACGAGTAAATGCCATTTCTCAAAAGAAATGTTTACAATTAGCTTTCTTTCAACATTGACAAATTGAAATTTTGTAAAGTTTATATTTGAACTTGTGTTAATTACAGATCGGAATAAAATAAATCTTTTTTTTCACTCGAAGTATAGCAAACTTGTATAAATGTTCCTGAATATTTTATAAAGATTGAATAAATCATATTCATTGGGGCACTTTTTTTTGGTCATTTTCTCAAATATTTTGTTTTTTAACTGATTTTTTTTTAAAGGAAAAGTTCGACTAAGTTTACATGCTCAAAAATTTTAGATTATCTTAGAGATTTTCATGACTTCTGTATGTACAATGGAAGCAGAAAAAAAAAAAAAAAATTCAGAGTCAACCATAGTTTAATTTTCTTTTAAATAATCATTCACATATCAGGTTCAATGAGAAATTTTTTTATTTCGACACAGAAAGCTGAATTAAATTAATAGTTATTTATCAATTTGTTCACTAATATTAGATAATTTTTATTTTTCTTAGCAATTTTTTATACTTTTGTAATCCAGGTTCTGGTATCAATTATTATCGAAGCATATTTCTCATTTTTAAATATATATTGAAATAATTTTTTTAACTGTTTTTACTTACTGATGTTGATAAAAGACATGTCCTTCCATTTCTGTTTTAATTCTTTTTATTCAATAATTAACATAATATTATATTTGAGCATTCAATTTCAATGGAAAAAGAGATTAAATTAAAGGCAATGTAAAACGAAAAGCTAATTATCTTTCAGAACCTGAACACGTAGGAGTATTATTTATGATCACTGTGATATCGGTCATTAAATTAAAAATATTGCAGAAGTCATGTATATTTTCATGCCAGTTTGAGAAAAAGTGCACGTCCTTCCTTTTTATATACTCCATGCAACTCATATTTATTTAGTAATATTTCAAAGCATTCAGATTGTAAAAATATAAAAATAAAAAATTCTTCCCACGCCAATAACAGCAGAAAAGGCGCTAGTTTAAACATAAATCAACAGTACTTTTTCTTTCTCTATGAATCTTATCCGTAATATCACATTTTGAGGCAAGTAATGGAGGAATAAAAAAACAGGAAATAGATGACCCCGAACTTTGCGAGATATATCGTAAGAACAACTCATAGCAGAAGGCAAAACACCACATGCTTCTCAAAAGACCATACAGCTTTCCAAAAAGAAAGTAGAAGAATGGGGCCTCACAAGGGAGTGAATCTTTCCTCAAAAATCAATCGCAAGCCCAAAATTCTATTTGAATGAACAAACATGTATGGGAATGTTCAAGTTTTGTAAATTTATTTCATAGTATATAATTAAATTTTCGTTTGTTTAGAATAACATTGGTCTTTCGTGAACAATAAATAGATAATAGTTACGATCTTGAAATTTTGAATAAGTCAGTGGCATTGATAGTTAATGGCACAAGAGCTCGCCACTTGCTATTTTGATTAACGTATAAGTGAGAGAGATGAACACTCTAGTTGATGCCTTATTTAACAAACTTGCACCTCAACCCAAATGAAGTCTTTGAAATTCAGTTATAACAATTTTTCGAAAAAAATGTTTATATTCTTAGTGTATTTACGATTTCTTGATTATAACTGCAACTTTTTATAGTACAACTATTTATTCAACACATGTACACAAAACAAATTCGATAATTTTGTTGATTTTAGCATTAGCAATATTTTTTCAAAACTAGTTGACTGTTACAACTTACCCTAAGTTTGGGGCAAGTTGTAAAATATATGAAGCAAATAGTAGTAATGAAAACGATAATATTATACGAGGGATGTTCCGGAAGTACATTTCGTCATTTTTTTTTTTTCATACGGAGCTTTATTGCCACGAAAAATAAATCATTATATCATTATTTTAAACTTTGGACTATTTTTCGACATGCATTATTTTCGACAATGTTGCCACAGACATTGAGACATTTGTCGTAGCGTTCAATCAATATGAAGAAACCACTCTGGTAAAACTAAATGGCCTGTGATCCAAAGCCTGCTCCACCTCATCATTATTTTGGATGGGCCTAAGCACGACCAATACGCAGCATGGACGCTACGTCTGACACCATTATGCGCCTGTCATCTAGAACCATGTCCAGTACTCTGGCACTAACATTTTCATTCGTGGATGTGGAGGGACGCCCCACCCCTACTTCAATCTTCCCCACTCTCAATATTCACTTAAATTCCCAATCTTAAAAGCTCTAGAAACTTATTTCAGCACTTGGAGAATCAAAATAAACAAAGAAAAATCCGCAGCTGTGTTGTTTACCAGAAAGCAAACTTTACCTTCTCCACCCACCCTGTATGACATTCAAATGCCCTGGTCTAAGAAATACCTAAGCATCTTTTTTGATAAAAGACTCACTTTCAGACAATACCTCACATACTCGCGAGAAAAATTCCGTAATATTATTAGAGAGTTATACTCCTTAACTGGACGGAATTCAAAAATGACTCTTGAAAACAAACAGCTTCTCTACACCTCCATCAAACGCCCAGTTATCACCTATGTTTATCCTGTATGGGGCTTTTCATGTAAAAGCAACATTCAAATTCTAGATTCTACCCAAAACTCAATACTAAGAATGATAACTAAATCTGGTGGTTCATGAGAAATCCAGAAATTCGCATATCACTAAAAATCAAAAGCTTCAGAAAATATGTTCAAGACATCGCAATAAATTTTTTCTCATCCCTCCCAAAACAAAAATAACCCCAATACGCAAAACCTTGAAATCTATTCGTATACCTCCATTCTCAGACCAAATATCAGCTATGCATGTGTCATCTAGGGGTTATTCTGCTAAAACAAATCTAAGAATTCTTGATTGTATGCACTCAGATCATTACTAATTCTAGATCATTCATGTCTAATGATGATATTATAAGAGCCATCGATATCACTTACAGTAAACAATTCTGCAAAAAATAGCTCAAATTCGCGACATTGAGAACTCCTCCATCCAAAATATGCTAAACTACATTCCAAATCCACAAATTAAACAACCTTGTAACAGTCTTCTTAATAATTATCACGACCCTTCATCTAAATGTTGTTTTCTAAATTTCCCCCATACTTGAAAAATCAGCTAACCTAGATTTCTCCTCATCCATTAGTGGCATAGCGTCTATTGCGTTCTAAGAAACTAACGGGGGGGGTCGAGCCTTCTGAAACATCGAGACTATTCTTTCTAAAATAAGAAAATTCCGTTTCTAATTTCTAAATTATCTTTCTCCTTATAATAACTTTTTAATCCCCTTATTTATTTTAAAAATTACTCTTCCTCTCTTGTTTAAATTATTTTCTGTTTCCATTAAATTTAACCTGCCAAAAATAATAACAAATCTGGAACAATAGAATCAGGGAAACGAAATTTTCTTTTGAACAGTTTTTCACTATGTCTCCGTCGCAATTTTAAGGCACTTTGAATACCCTTTCCCTTTAAATATTACAATAACCGTACTTTTTTTTTTTTGCAAGAAGAAATCAGTGAGATATATGGCATTGTTTCTGAGACACTTGGCTCAAATACAAATAAGTATAATTATTAGTGAGTTCTAAAGACGTTCATTATATATTTTAATTTTAGTTTTATTCTCCGAGGAAGCTTAATCATTAAAAATATTATTCAAAAATACTTCTGAATAGTTATAATTGCTGGTTTGTTGATTTTATTAACATCGCACTAGAAGCAACACGAAGGCTACTGGAGACGGACCTCTTAATTTTGAACCTCGGTCAAGTGACGAGGACGACAACTGAGCTGGCCCCCCTTCTCCTAATTTACCCACCACGCCAACGGGAGGACTTTGAGCCCCGACAAATTTAACGTGCATCAGCCCTGCTACATGGAGGGTCTTTATTGGTCAAGGATCGAACCCGCGACTGAACGAAAACCGTCGGCCACGAGTCTGAAACCATGACCACTAGGCTACCGTGGCCTTAAGAAGTTAGAGTTTGAAATATTATATTGATCTCAAAAAATTGCTATGGTGATTTTTCAATAATCTGGGTGTTTTCGGTAGTTTAACGGTGCTCTGCTTCAATATCTGCCGCATTACCGAGGGAGTATTATAAATATAAGTAAGTATAATTCCTATTGCAGACTTATTTCCAGGTTTATACATATATATATATTTCAGTAACTGAAAGTCAACCAAGTATGATTAACAATAACAAAAATATATCATGTTCGTTTCCTAACTTTATAAACATTTTTTATGAGTCCGACATAGTATTATGCTGCTATGATATTTGAAAAATACACAACTTAAAAAAAAAAAACCAACTGATTTTTCAAAATGTCTTAAATAGTTTATCAATTTTCGAGCAAAAAGGAAAAAAAAAAAAAAAAAAAATTTTATAAAAAAAAAAAAAATTTTTTTTGAAAATTAAAATAAATTTTTTATTTTTTTTTTTTCAAAAAAAAAAAAAAAAAAAAAAAAAATGCTTATTAGCGAATTGAAAATTAGTTCTGGAGATTCAACGTATGGGTGTGTATTATTATTGTTACTTACATATAAAATCTTTCTATGATGGCAAAGAATTTTGAAAATCAATCCTTAATTCTTACTAAATATAAAAATGCATGCTTAATTTCTCTAATGATTATTAGTCTCGTTTTCACTTTCACATTGGCAGTGATGAAAGATGCACATCGTTAGCAGACGTATCGTTGACTACAGTCTTTCATCAAATTTTTATTTTATTATAATTACATGATCAAATATCAGCAACAAATCAAACCACATAAGAAAAAGTGCGCGAAGTAAAGGCTTCATGTGTCAGGCTACTTCCAATTTATATAATTTCTAAAGCATACGTGTTCATTAGCACGTGTATCTGTTATTGGAACATCTTGAGTCCTTTTCGTAATTTTTAAAATAATAAAAGAAACAAAAGTACACGAAGTAAAAACCTCATGCATCAAATTATTTTCTTAATACGCCGATTCCAAAAATAAAGCTGAATTCTAACCGAGGGCTATTTTGATCGCGCAAGTTAATAAGATTAATGAAACGAATCAAATATAATGTTTTTATTCTTAATAACGATTCCTAAATTTAGAAGTCCGATATCCGTTAGCTTTCTGGAGTGTTTACAAAAATGTCAACATCACAGGATGCATATTTCAACAGAAACATAATATCATTTCACCAATTATGCCATTTAAATTACCCTAGTATCTGAATAACCAGAGCATGGCAATATCCTTTTAACACACTATAGTTCTTGCAAATATTTCGTCACCCTTTTGATCTTGAAAGGAAAAAAAAAGCAGTAAAAGATGGGTCTACAACTAACCTTCCTATAAAGCAATATCTTTAGACTGAAATTTTATACGTTTATCTTTTTATGAAGATAAAAAAGACTATTTTTTTTTCTTTGGAACAAGCTTTCCCCCTTTGATTGCTCACTTTTCCAAGAACACGAGAAAGACATTTGAACTGCTTGCGACTTCCGAAGAATGTTTGACAAGAGTATCAGATTTCAATTTACTAGAAGTGACGCCAGTCCTCATTATAAAAGGAAGAAAAAAAAAATCTTAAGTATAGAGACCCACGAACTAATATCTGTCTCTCCCCTTGCAAAACCTATATTGCGATAAGATTAGCAATAGGACACGAGTTAAATTTTTACTTAACTTTCATTCCCTTCGTTCAAATACTGAGAATTGTTTCTAGAAAGGCAGCAGTAGATTATTTGCGATATAATACCGATTTACTAATTTATACACGATTTACCACATTTTTTTTGACACACATTGACAAATCTTTTAAAAAAATGTTAACATTATGTATCTTATAATGCTAAACCTCTTTGATTAAACTTAGTTTCGTAAGCAGTAATGCCAAATACATAAAATAGTAATGTACATTCCACAAAGAGCAATATCGTGATACAGAAATTGTTTAGGTAAACTTTGATTGTATGTAAAGAATTAATTAGTACTTATGATTTGTAAAAATTTTAATTGTAATCAATAGGAAACTGCGATTATATATATATTAAAAATAACAAGTTATGAAAAGAATTTATTTCTGATCCAAAGAAATATAATTTAAAAAAAAAAATGATTAATTTTAAAGAATGTTAACTATGTCAAAAATTTTAGAAGGAATTTTCAACTGGTTGCTAAACTGTTGTTTATTTATTTGTTCTGTTGTCAAATCATATAGTTTTTAGGAATCTGACTTTTAAATCACGAATTTGGTACAATCAAATAAAATTTATCTTTGAAACATTGAAATTTAAAAAGAAAACTAGAAGAAATTGCACTAAAATTTTCGGGACATCATCGTCAAATTACAAGAGACTTTCAAAAGACTAGGATATTACTTAGAAATTCTGAAAAATTATTGGAAATTTTGAAGCAAATGATTAAGAAGTTTAATATTCAAAACAATTATACGGTAGATTAAAGAACACTAGATCATTGAGAGAGTATTGAACCATCTCGAATAATGTATATCTACAAATTTAGTGCTGTTTTAAAGACTGTCACGCCAAAAATAAAGTACATTTCTGTACCCGGTAAGTACTCGCAACACACCATATCACAAGACTTTTAATTGTTTTATTAACGTCGCGCTCAGAAGCTACATGAGGCCTATTGCCAATGTATCTCGTACGTTTGAACCTCGGTCAAGTGACGAGAAAGACACCTGAACTGGCACCCCACACTCCAAATTTCCACACCATTTCTTTGTGAGGACATAGAGCTTCGAACAGATTTAACTTGTACCAGCCCCGCAACGCGACGTATCTTTGGAGGTATCAAGACTGGAACCCACAATTCGACGGAATTTAGTTTAGTTTTTTTTTTTTTTTTTTTACGTCGCACTAGAAGCAACACGAGGGCTATCGGTGACGGACTTCGTAATTTTGAACCACGGTCAAGTGACGAGGACGACACCTGAGTTGGCACCCCCTCTCCTAATATCCGCACCACGCCAACGGGAGGACTTTGGGCCCCGGCTTCACGGCGGGTCTTACAATTCGACGGAAACAACGCCAACGATCGTGACTACTCGGCTCCCGCTATTAACGGTTATAACTTTGTCTTTTAAGAGAAATTGTAACATCGTGGAATAGTATTTTAAAAGTTTTTCCTTTTTCCGTAGCAGAAATAAAAAAAAACTAAAATATTCCTCCACAACCAGTTTCATAAAATCCACAAATTCTGTAACACGAGGAACATTTTGGAATATCAAATATCCACTTAAGATTTATAATCTTTGTTTTAAAGTAAACATATGCATCTTCTTTGATTGATTGGTTTTATCAATGTCCCATTAGAAGCAACACGAGGGCTATTGGCGACGAATTTAGCAATTTTGAACTTCAATAAAGTAACGAGGACGACACCTGAGCTAGCACCTTCCTCTCCTCCTGTTACATCACACCAACAGGAGGACTTTGAGCCTCGACATATTTAACGTGCGTAAGACCCGGCTACACGGCGGATCTTTGGAAGCATTAAAGCTCCTGTTCCACCAACCATTTTGATTTTGTGAACGTAATATTAATCCTATAGAGTTTCGACTACCGTTCTCACATCTTAACTATTTGATCTGTTTGTAAGCAATAAAGTGCATATGAAAGTGCAAAAAATAATGAATGCTTCTGCGGAATTACCTTTCCCCCCTTTTCCTGTGGAATTACTTTTTTCCTCCGATTTTTAAAAATATTTTTACCCATATTTTAATGAGTTATCATTTTGCGAGTTTGCTCGCAACCCTCGTTTGAGAGTTTTCCAGTCTTTAAAAAATATTTTTAAAAATCGGAGGGAAAAAGTAATTACGCAGAACCATTTATTATTTCTTGCTCTCTCAGATGCATTTTATTGCACTCAAATAGATCAAATAGTTAAGATGTGAGAATTAAAGTTGAAATCCCATAGGATTAATCTTACGTTCGCGAAATCAAAATGAAAGGTACACAGGAGCCTTAAAGCTCGAACTCCCTACTCTACGAAAACCGCCGGCCGCGACTATGACCATTAGGCTACAGAGGTCACAAACATACATTCTCAGTTCCCCATTATTAACATTTAACTAGCTGAATCTATAATGAATGATAAAATTATATTCATATGTTTACTAAAAAATTACTTTTAAAAATTTTCCTTTATGAATAATTATTGGCATATTTTAATTTTGATTCAAATTTTACGTACTTCCTGAACCAGAGTCTTGGAAGTATTGGTCAGTAAAACGGATTCAGGGGGGGGGGGCGAAGCCCTGTAATGTATAGAAATTCATTCACTAGACCAAACATTTTTATATCTTTTCAAAATTACAGTTCACTTGAAGTTCCTATATATCTATTATAATAATTTTTTTTACATAAAATAACAACAAATAATTGAAATTCACAATTTAATGGGAAAGGGTGTATCCTTTTTAGTGAAAGGAAATCAAAATTAATCCTTATTTCGGAAGGAAAATGGTTCATTTATTATATAATATAAAAATCCTGGTTTTGATTGATTTTATGAACATTGCACTAGAAGCAACAGGAAGGCTATTGGCGACGGACCTCGTAATTCTGAACCTCGGTCAAATGACGAGGAAGATATCTTAACAGGCACCCCCCTCTCCTAACTTCCACACCACGCCAACGGGAGGACTTTGGGCTCCGAAATAAAATCTGAGAGTAATACAACTTTAAACCCATTCTCAAAACTTTTAAGTTTTCGACACATATTTAATCTTCCTTTTTTAAATACTTCAGGTAAAATTTTGCAGCTAAGGAAACCGTTAGATCTTGCATGTCATGTTGGCGGATCACAACGCATATTTTTGCAGCCTAGCCAACACAAAAAAGCTTATAACAAAACTTTTATTTTAAATAATGGTAGCTAAATATATTTATAAGTGTCTCAATTACATATAACAATTGATAGCGAATCGTAACATTTGTAAACTGAAATATTATTACTAGTGTTCTCGTTGATTTTTAAAACGATTTTCTGAATTTCACTTGGTGTGTGTGTGTCATCAAATTTTCGATCGTTAATTTAACCAACTTCCCATCAAGCTAGAGCTTTGAAATTTTGGGGACCGTTCTTATTTGCCTAACAATGCAATATTTAGATATTTGCGACCAGTTTTAACTATTATTTCAATAATTTTCTTTAATATACTATACCATCTTATAAAAAAGTTGTTCTTAAAAACGTTGGTTTTTATCTCGAATTATTATTGCATTTTTAAACTAGTTTGTGTTATCAATTGATTATTTGTCTATTTTTAGCCTTTACATTCATTATGTCTTAACTAAAACTAGATAGTAGGAAAACTAAATGGAAAAAAATACTGAAAAAGATCGATATTTCTAAGAAACATTGGTATTGGAGTATTTTATTGGGGCATAAAAGATAAAATAAAATCTGTTTGATATGTGATAGTATTATTATAAAATATAAAATGTCACTATGAACCACCTAAGTACTATGATACAAATCACAAGCAGCAAGTTCTCTGGCTACGAAGGTATATAAAAAAAAGAAAAACTACCATCAAAATTACATACAGTGCTGCCTGCATGACTGTTGCTAGTTAGAAATTGACTTGCGGTATGCTTGGTATAGATTACGTGTGAGCAATTGTTTTTTTTCTTCTCGAGGGAGGCGCATCTTTTAAATGCAACCTGTAATTTAATGTCTGTCAATGAGCATCTAAAGTTACTCTTTAGATCTTCAAGCGAGAAATTTTTTTCTCACAACATATGTAGACCCGTATGTAGAGGACAGATTCCCAGCAAATCTCTTCATATATGGACATTTTTCACACACAGCAGAAAAAGATTTGTAAAAATCAACTAATATCACAGCAATAAATATTCTTTTCACAGAGTGATCTAACTGCATGTCAATAAGTTCAAGCTGAAGCTTCTCAGATGCTGTGTCAATATAAGAAGTGATGGGATAAGAGAGCAAATTGAATTTAAGCTCGATTTTCGCAAAGTTCTGAAATCTTGTGACCTCGTCCTCCAAACTCTACAGATGATTCCTAGCCTTAGCAGAAACACTATCAAGCCCTTTCTGCTTTCCTAATAAAAGGAAACGATAAAAAATAAAATTTCTTCCACCTACTTGCTTGGTACCTAGTTTTTCTTTGAATGATTTTACGCAAGAGAAGAAAATCTCAATTCAAGGCGGATTTTTCTGACTATCTTGGAGGGTCACACACATAAACACACAATTTTAGTGGACCACTATTTGCCGCCCCTGCTTTAGATGAACGGATCATTATTATTATATATATAAAAAAGTGCGATAAAAAGTTCTAAATGCTTCGAATTTTGCTACGGATATTTTAAATTCTACTAATCGCAAAAAGAGAGGGAAAGCAATATGCAGCTTATAAAATTTTGAAATGTTCCGGGGAAAAAATAATTACAAAATAAACAGATTTGCAAACACAATCACATTAAAAATATTAACAGTGAACATCAAAACTTAACAAAATAGAAACAATTTCCTTTCCATCATAACATTTCGAACAAGTTTAATTTCTTAAAGACATTTTCCAAAATTGGACGCAATAATTTTTTAAAAAAATAAGTATTTTAGTTGATAGACATAATGAATATTTTTATATCCACCAAGAATTAGAACAGTCTTAGTACAGTTGTCCAAAAAAAAAAAAAAAAAAAAAAAAAAAAAAAAGGAAAAAAAGGATGTCCTTAATAACTTAGCAACTCTTATCCCATCTTGGTGAAATTGATATCACTCTTAATAACTCTAAGGTATCTAAACTATGGTAAAACTCAACATGATTAATTATTACTTCTAAAACATGATCATATCATTACGGAATCAAATTTATTTTGCTAATAGGCAGATTTTAGTCTAAACAGCCAATGGTGAATTTTATTCGAATTCGACCATTAGTTCCACAAGTATTTGGGACAAATCATTTCGATGCCAGTAGTTGTTCACTTTAAGCAAACGATTCATAACATTTTTCACATTTTCAACCACTGTGTGATAAATGGATCCATAATTACATATCAGAAACTAGCACAGGGGCTAAGCGAGTTCCCATCGTAAGTTTGATCTTGCAGATTTCCTGAGCTAGAGGAAAGAATAACACATGAAATTTTGAGATTTTCAGAATACTAAAAATTTTTTAGATAGGTTTTCAGAATACAAAGAAAATAATAATAATAATAAGTGTTACATTTTGATTGATTGATTTTATTAACGTCGCATTTAGAAGCCACCCGAGACTATTGGCGACGAACTTCGTACTTTGGAACATCTGTCAAGTGACGAGGACGACACCTCTCTCCAAACTTCCACATCATGCTAACGAAAGTAGTTGAAACCTCGACAGGTTCAACATGCCTCAGTCCCGCTACACGGCGGGTCTTCAGTGGCATCAGGGCTCAAGTGCGTGAAAGTTAACATCTACGGTGCAAGAGCCAAATTTGGTTATACTGCGCTAAACAAAGAATAACTGTGAACTGGATCAGCAGTTCTAAATCTTTTTACGCGGCATAGCTACCCTTAAAGCGGTTTGAATACGAAGAAAAAACTGTGCAAATTTAAAGCTCATTTGTTTTTAATGAGATGAATTTTTAATTATTTCCTTTATGTTAATGGGAAATTTAATTAAATTATACCTTTTCAAATCACTTGATATTTTTCCTGTATCTGTTTTGTAAGTAAGCATATATGTTGAGAATGCCGACTCCCACAGATAAGTTGAAGAAAAACGCACACAAGTCTTTTCACTGCAGCCAATTGCATTGTTATCTGAATTCACCAGCATTCAGCATCCTTCTTGGTTTCCTTCATGTTATTTCTGTTTTCTTTGATCTCAAGCAGATTTTGAAAAAATCTCATTTGTATTTCCAGTAGGTATATGTTTCGGGTAGAAGGAAAAGGGATCATCGTTCAGCATCAGAGTCTAAGTCGGAAGTCCAAGCTTTTTTCCAAATCTTGCAAAAGGGAAATAACATTTTCGAGGAGGTTGGTATAAAGGTCGGACTAATTTGTTTCGACAGCCTTGTAACCGAAGGAAGCTGATGTTTCTGCTCTCAACACGCTTTACGAAGTTAATTACTTTATGCAAGACTTTTGCTTTCTCTAATTGTGCCTTTCCCTTCAAGAAAAGAGACGGTTTTATTCAGTTTTTCAAAGATGTCTCAAAATTATCCCAATTTAAGCAGATAATTGTAAAAGGTGTGTTTGTAATTATATATACAGCAGCATCTAATAAGAGTTTCAAATTTTGCTGTAACCTTTTAGTAGCCAGAGAATACCGATGGATGACACAGTGGTTGCTAGTGGCATTTCCTGTCACATGCTTCTTCCTAGACAAGGCTCCTTTCACTTTTCCAACCATTGCAGTTGCTCTATTGATGTAATAATCAAATACACGCTTACTCCATTCGGAATCATTTTTCCGCACACATTTGTCGATAGTTTTGAAAATTTTGTCGCCATCAGCGTAAGTTTCAAACCCTACACTCATAAAAAATTCTTCCATTTGCACATTCCGAATAGATACATCACAAACACACACAAAAGTCCCATAACGGCGATCCACTCCTCAAGCTGTAAGCTAAAAAATTTACAAGTTATCAGTCTACTTTCAAGCTCTTTCTCCAAAGGCTCTGAAATTGTATAAATTCGCATCTAAAAGTGTTTGACAACTGCACAGTATTAATTTCACCACGTCTGGATCGAACAAGCAACTTATAACAGACTTCACGCTATGTTTAATCAGCGTCTCGGCCATAGTATTAGTCTTTCCAGTTTTCGATATGTATAAACTGGAAGCCTCAATGGCGTTTTCTTTTTTAGAAATTCTCTCCATCATAGATGACTCTACCTGAAGAGATGCAGCGCGGCGCTTGAAGATTCATTCACCTTCATGTATTAAATCAGAATGATTGCATTTCAGGTCTTTTTTAAGAAAAATTATACGGAACTAAGCAGCCATTAGCTCTAATTTTATAACAGTTAACGCATTGACCTTCCCGTGCCTATTCGTTTCCAACTAGAACAAAGCCAAACAAAGTGAGGCAGACCAACTTGGATGGTTTTGACTCGAAGGTGTTTGCTGGGATATTTCGCAATCACCAAGGATGCTGTGGTTGTCATTAAATCAATCGCTTTAGCAGCTTCAATGGATTGAACACCTTTTCGTTTTAAAGACCCAGTTTTTGGCCAATTGCCATAGTTTGGCAATAGAAGTAGGGACTCAATTAAATAATAATTTTCATTCTTCAAAATTATGGTTTACTAAATTCTCTACGAAAAGTGTAGGCAAATTGTTCTCAGATCAAGAGTTTCCAAGTTATTTCTATGCGAAGTTATATGTTAGCACAATTTCAGGTGAAGTCTTTTTTTTTTTTTTTTTGCTCAAAATTAGATTAAGACCAACTTTTTAAAATCTGGTATCGACAGTAGAAACAACTTATAAGAAAAAATGTGACTTTTTCTTTATTCCTTTTTTTTTTCTAGCAATAACTCTGTTTCCATCACTTTGAGGTTAAAATGATGTTCAACAAAACTAGAGAAATGAATTTTTAGCTAAAAAAATAATTTCGCTAGGATTGTGCCTAAATTGATAACTTCATGCAGCCACTGTTCAGTAATTATAGGTCTGAGAACAAATCAGTTGTCATTTTTTTTGTAAAGATTTTAGCAAGTAAAAATTTGGGCAGGGGGCACTGTTTTGCCCTCAAAGTTATGAAAACTTATTGAGGGAACGAGAAAAAAAATCGATTCTGGGAGTAGCAGAGTTCTGAAAGTCAAATTCTTAATGTGTTGCTTCTACAAAAATTGAAAACAGAATAAAAATTTGACCTTTCGCAAAATCACGGAAAAGACCGATTTTTTTTCTCTCACTGTTGCGCCTGGATTATTTTCTTCACTCTTTCATTAAGATGTAAGCAAACACGGCAACTTCAAGAAATTATTTATTTACTCCATGTTGTTAGCCCTTTATTCCACGCACTTTTTATTTAACAATTCTTAAATAATTTGAAAAACAATTCGTTAAAAAAAATTCAGAACCGGAACGAAAAAAACGCAACAAACTGCCAAACATAAAATAAATTTTATTTCATAACAGATTTACAAGATTTATTTCGTACTAAAAATATTAGTAAATGTTTAGTTGGTTGTATAAAGTTGATGACATTGATTCCTCCAGGGACATATTGTGCCAGATACAAAGTAAAATTAATAAGAGAACTAATATAAGTAACTATTAACGTGACCAAGCAAAAAATTAGGCTATACATACCAAATTTTCCATCTCAAAATTTCACTCAAAGTTTAACAACTTTACTTATTGATTGCATCTTAACGAATTCAGGTAAAGGATCGATCGCACCTCGAGATAAATACAAGAATAATTCTTATCATATTTCGACAGTGATGCGGTGGCGAGGGAAGACAACTTAAATTTCAACTTACAAGTATTTTCATGCCTTTTTTTTTTAATAATTTCACAATTTTTGGCCGACTTTTCTTTATTAGCTCAAAACTCTTGGCATATACTAGAGGCACCCAGCTTGAGAACTGCGGATTTAGATATTTGAAAACAGAGGGAAAATTGGTTGACAAGGAGGGTGAGAAGTACAGATGGATTGCTAGGTTGTTCAAGGAGTGCGTCAAACATGTTTACCAAAGACAGTAAATGTTATTTAAAAGAGAAAGATCACAAAGGAGCCTAGGGGTCATGATGCCTCGAGAAAAGAACGCCAGCCGCGAGTACGCGACAGTGACCACTAGGCTACAGCGGCCACTTAATGGGCTACAGCTGGTTTTTTTTTTTTTTTTTTTTTTTTTTTGTAACTGTATTTAATAATTAATATTTTTAATAACATTACTTCCTTTGATTTTTTTTAAATGTTCTTAGAATTGGGTGATAGGGGAGAACTATCTATCGATTATGTAGTAAACATCTTTGAAAAGTGTCACTAACAAATTTTACACCGCCAGATGTATGAGATATTAATTCAACAATAAGGAGATCCATTTTTTTAAGTCTCCACAACTCAGAATGAATGAGTGAGTGCCAATTAGGGTTTATGGCATAAGAGCCAAATTTGGCTAAGCTGCGCCAAACATTTGTGTAAACTGTAAATTAGATAGAAAAAAATGATCGTTAAGGTATCCCGGAGTACGTCACCCGTGTTTACCAAAGACATGGTAGAGAAAAAGATCTCTACGTTACCTAAAAAGGTTTAACCCTTCAGGAATCCATCACCCAGAAACTTTCAACCAAAATTTTACGAAAGCTGAAAGTTAATTTGAAGCTTAGAATTCACATATGTGTGTGTGTGGGGGGGGGTGACCTGTCATTGATAATGAGATAGTTTTTTACTCGTTAATTAACTATGCTAATTAATGAATCCATTCATTAGAACTATTCAGAGTTGCCAATTTTGTCTAGTCATGATGAAAAATTGAGAATGTTATAAAAAAATGTCTAATTTTTTTGACAACTGTATTCCATAAGAAAAATCCAGAATAAGAAATTAAGGATAAAATAGATTATTTTTAAATAGCTTAAAAGATTTAATGGTAACTTTATAGTTTTTCTTTACAATTATGTTTATTTTTCTTCATTAATTATTTTATGTTAATAGAGAGAGAGAGAGAGAATATTGAGTATAGTGAAAAAGCCAAAAAAAAAAAAAAAAAATTAATATATATATATATATATATATAATTCAATAATATAAAGAAATAGTTGAAACAATTTACTAAAATTAATACAGAATCAAGATGACAATTTCCACTTATCATATGATAAATAAAAGAGTAAAAAGTCTGGCAAATATCAGATCTTAAGATTTGATATCTGACAGACTTTTTATTTAAATTTACTAATTATAGGATAAGTTGAAATTATCATTGCTCGAGCATAATCTGTATCATTCTGAAAGAATTTTGTTATTCAAAGAATTAAACAATTTAATTGTGTAGATCAGATTCTCTTAAAAATGGAATATATATATATATATATATTTCTTAAAATAATTTAACTATAATTTATTAATAAGTAAATTTAATATAATAATTTATGCATGTGATCTTTAATAATCTTATATAGAAAAATGAATATATGATCTCTTTTTTTACTTTACACACAATCATTATTATTCTTTCTTTGTTGTAAAAAATGTTTTCTTTTTTCAACATATATATTAAATAAAACCAATGCAATGATTTTTTTTTAACGTTTCCTTTTAAGATTTTGTAAACCGCATGTTGTAATAAGACATTTTTTTAAAAAAATCTAACACAAAAATATCCAGTTTATCATTAGTTAAAAAATAGTTTTGTAAGTAATAAACTGAAAATAAAAAAAAAAAAAAAAATGATACAAAAAAGTAAGAGTTGCAAATGCTAATATATATATAATGTGTATCATTAATAATTACGAATAATTACGAAAATCAGATATGGCTCAATGTATTCTTGTTGGATCCCTCAGCTTTTATATATTTTGGAATAACAAAGTAAATAAATGTACTTGAATATCAGAAGAACAAATTGTTACTGGATCTAAGATTTCAGCAAAATTAGTCTTGCAGATAATATAGATTCTAATGGATAATTTTATGTCAAATTAAATATATTCATTTTTCTTTAATAACAGAAAAATTTTAGAAATTATTTTGTTGACCATTACTGATTTAATTATACTACAATTCTACTAATTTTTATCACTAACTAGAATTGATATCGTTACTATAAACACACAAGAGCAGTTTAAATCATTTTCAAAATGAGACTATCACAATTTTTATTTTCAATTTTAAAGCTATATTTCTTTTCATCCCTAAGATCTTTCTTTTGCTTAAAAATTCAAAGAATTCGAATTTAATATTACCAATTAAAAAAAAAAACTACAGCAGGAGTGAATATGATAAATGAAAATACTTTTTAAATTTAGTCTTTTATATTTATAGTTTAGTTTTATTATATTTCTTTGGATATCAGAATATTTAAACATAAGCACAATGATAAATTAAAATAAACTTACCTCATAATTTTTTCCATCAAAAATGCAGTTACCTATTTGAAAAGCAAAGTAAAATGATAATTAAGAAAACGCTATATCTCGAGAAAAATACAAGATAAGTGTTATGAAATATATTTTATTTCACTTAAATTAGCAGTAGCAAAATGCTTCATAAAGATCTAAAATGAAGTTTTTTGCACTTATAATTCAAAATAGAGAAACAATTTAACATAATTATGATCACTAAGAATTGCTGAGGTTTGAAAACTCTATACATTAATATTTAAAATAAAACTGAATCAGATTATTTCGGCTATATTAATATTTAAAAAAAAATCTTAAAATAATTTTTTGAAACCGTTTAAAAATGATAAATTAAAACTGTTTACCTGAACAGCACAAAATTATGTATATGAAAACACATGTGACTGTAATAAATTTTTTTGATAATTTAAGAGTACATTTGAAAAAAAATGGACACATAATTGAAATTAAATTTGATTGAATATTATTATATATACAAGATACTGATCAAGAAAAACTTAAAGGAAATTTCGCTACGTTCTGCATTTAGCAGTGTTTTACGTTGTCGCATCAAGCGAAAGAAATGTTTGCATTGTGAGAGCAGTCTAAACATCGCGCTAAAAGACCGACACATGTCTAGCAGACAACTAGAAATAAAAATAAACAGAGGGCATCGAGTTGAGATAAATCTATTATTACAGTTTCATTCTAAAGTGAACGAAACAAATATTTATGTTCAAAAATTCTTAACGATCGTTTAATGTTAAATAATTAGGTATGAGGGGTGAAAACAACTGAAAATTGTATAAAATTAAAAAGATTTTCATTAGATCAGTAAAGAATATTAAATTTATTCTCACATCGCAAAGTGCACCTGTTAACTTCAACTGTGTGAAAAAGGTGGGAAAATTTGTTTACTAACAAAAATTTTAGAATTTTGGAAGCTCTTTGTTGTAAGTATATGAACTGTCATATAGGTTTATTTATGAAACGCTGCATTATTTTAAAAACTTCAATATTATTTGATTTTGTAAATTATTTATTTCGTTTTTAGTTTTCGGGAAATAATATTGAATTCGAAGAACCATGGATTATTTGACAGAAGAAGAATTATATGAACTTGAACATCAAGACGAATTTGATGTTTTGAATGATATGGAACCTTCAGATTGTTAGTTTTATTTGATATTAAAATTATGAAATCAACTTGAACATTTCAAATTAATTCTTTTCCCTCAGGAATATATAATTTTACAAATTACTTCAACTTTTTGTGTGTGTGTGTAATGGGATCTATTCCTATTTCTCTTTCGTGATTTTATTTAAATTACTTTTATTTATAACAAACTAATAATTTTTATTGTTTCTCATTTTATTGTAGTTGTCGGAAATGGGGATTTTGATTCGTTTTCAAAATATATGTCTTTTCTGATGGGCGAATTGAATTCTCGTCCAGTTATAACAAATACCTGCTCGCTGCTTAGCGATAATATTGTTTCAAATGAGGAAGGTACTGAGCTTTTTATTCTTATGAAAAAGAAATGCATAATCATTATAAAATTGAGGTAAATTTGTAGCTAGTAAAATTTTAAGTCAAGAAATATGACTCAGAACTTTTTAATTAAAAAAAAAGGAAATTTGTTAAATTACCTTTAATTTCTCTTATTAATTTCAATCGTTCATGTAATCTATGTCAATAAATAACCAGATATTTAATGCCCATAATTATTAATATTGATTCAAAATTTCGTATTTGAATTTTCAGTAAAAATGGAGCTTAGGATAAGATATGGAATCAATTAAAATTTATAAAATTATCATTGGAATTAAAAGCTCATTTCTGAATGCTAAAATGTTATAGATGACCATCAAAAATTTAATTGTAACACATTTTTAAAATAGATAAATGTACATTTAAATTATCTGATGACTTTCTGTTAATTGTCATAAATTATAAGAAAATTAAAATTATTTATTCTAATCTTATTATCACTTGGAAAATAGGCATATTTGATTAAGAACCAAAACACTTAATTTTCTCCAGTATTGCAATGGGTTAAGATTTGTTGAAACCAGCTGTGGAAAGGCTGTCCATAAAATATTATTGAAGTTATTATTATTATTTTTTAAGCATTCATGTCAAATTTGGAAAAAAAAAAAAATGTTGTTTAATATCAAGAAAATATAATGAAATAAAAGAAATTTTACTTGTAATATTGTATCATTTATGTAAAAACTACATTTTGACTTCCTTTATAAATTTCTTACTTGGGAATAAAACAGCAAAATGTTTTAATTAGAATATATGATTTATTAACTATGTGTGAGAAAGAGGGGATTTTGCAAAATTTTGTATTAATATATATGAAATTAAAAATTTTTTCAAATATCGAGAGCAATAAAAAAATTAGATTCATGATTGTTATTAACCAATCAAATAATTGATGTAAATTTTGTTTCTGTTATTTATGCTTAGCAAAATGGCAAAATGTATGTTTAAAAAACAATTAACCATCTAAGGGACTATTGTTTTAATTGGGGTGTTCTAGTGTACCAGATCACTTTTCAATTTTTTTTATCTTTTGCATCAATTTTAATTATATTTAAGTTAAATATATTCAATTTAATTATTCATTGCTTGCTTTAATTTTAATTTCATATAACTAATATAATATTCAATTTAATAATTTATCGTTTGCTTTAATTTTAATTATATTTAGTTTAAATATATTCAATTTAATAATTTAAAGTTCCTTTAATTTTAATATCAGAAAGGTTTACTATTGTCCTTTTCTCGATATTTCATCATTTACTTTACTTCTTATATTAGTTGAGTAATTTAATAATAATTATTATAAAAAGTGTTCCTTGAGTGGCTAAATATGTCTTTTAAATATATAAAAACTTTTTTGTTTTATGTGTTTTGAGTATTTGATTTTCAAAGAAAAATGCTTATCAAATAGGAAAAATTGTGTTGGAAAATATTAATGAGAATTATTTTTGATATTTTTATGAACTGTTTTTTTTTTTTTTTTTTTTAAATGCTTATTCTTTGTTTCAATGCTATGAAATCACACAATCTGTTATGAGTAATTGATATTTTCGTACTTTTCAGATAATCCATCCTTGTGTTCTCAATCGGCTCATAGTATAAGAATTACTGAAAATAAACAAGTGGAAGATTCTAAAGATATATTTGTAGAAAATTCTGAAAGAAATGTGTTGCAAAATTGTTCTTCTTATGAAGGTGAATGTTTTTCTCTCTTTGATTATCTATAAAAAAAAATTTCCTGTATAATTAATACAGATAAAAAAAAATTACTTTACTAATTCTGTTAATTGTAATTAACGTTAGCATTTTGTGTATATTTTGACTCATGAAAAATAATATAAGCTTAAGATGTTTCATATTTTTAAAATAAGAACTTCTGTTTTTAGAGATGTAATTTTGCAACCTGTATGTAACATTTACTATAATTTTCTTTTTAACTCATAATAAGGCTATTCCAATTAGAAATCTGTTAATGTGTTACAATAATGTGACCTTTTCCTGAGGCCATTGAGGGAATCTGTTTACAGTGATTGTGACCTAGATGAACTTGCTTGAGTAAAATTTAAAAAAAATCAGCTTTAAGAATTATTTTACAAAGTTGTTTCTTTGAAAAACAGGGCTTGGTCACTAGAAAGCCTGTATTTCAGTGATGCTGGAAATCATTTTAAAAAAAATGAGCAAATTAGAAACATATTTTTATCGTTATAAGTACTAATTTATACAATAAAAATATTTATAAAAGAGACATAAACTTGAAGTTCCTATAAGTTTAAGAATTGCTTTAAATTAAAAGTATAAATGGGAGATAGAGTTCTTTAAAAAAGGGAAAATTTTCTTATAATAAAGAAATTTATTTAATTTATTCTGCTATTGTTGTTCATGCAATATGGCAGGCAATGGTGTCTTACATTTTTTTTTGAAAATCTCCATTATTCTTCTGTCAATAGACTTGTAACTTAAGTTGTTTAGTCTATAGAATTTGATTTTATATATATATGCATGCTCAGGAACATTGAAAATAGGACACTAAGAATAATCAAAAAACTATAAAGTGGGCACTATTGGGAAACTACAAAGTAGTTGAGCAATGTCTGATATGAAAATGATCCAAGTTTGGTGCCAATGAGCATGACCGTACAATAGTACTGCAATCAGTAAGTGGGGCTAACATAAACTTACACCTAGTGGAAGATTCATAAATGTAACGATCACATTCTGATTGTAAGAGGACTTTAGTTAGTGAAGAATGACAGGTAGATGTTTGAGAAGACATTTGCACAGTTAAGGGAATTTGAGATAGGCCTGATCATTGGTATGGAAACCACAGGCTGTTCGACATGCTGTGTTGCTCACCAGGTTGATTGTTCAAATTGTGCCTCAGAACATGTTGGAGGCAGTGGACTCGAGATGGTACCCATATGCAGAGAACCAGGATCTTTTCATCATGTAATATGGCCAAACATATATATATATATATATGTTTATAGTTCACTGTT
This sequence comes from Nephila pilipes, assembly GCA_019974015.1. Taxonomy (NCBI): domain Eukaryota; kingdom Metazoa; phylum Arthropoda; class Arachnida; order Araneae; family Nephilidae; genus Nephila; species Nephila pilipes. Next base: position 268,516 of record BMAW01002303.1, on the reverse strand, counting down.
AAGAAAAAATATTGCATTTTATTTTAAAATGTCTGTAAAAAAATATTTTTTTAAAGATAAAATTCCTTATATACCAAGTTCCATAATAAAATATGAAATTTTATATTTAATACAAGAAAGGCAATATTTCTTATCATACTCTATTAGAATGAATAAAGAAAATCAGAAATTAATTTACATTTCTTTACATGGTTTATTTTAAAACTTTCATCTTTCTTCTCCCCTAAAAAGTTTGTAAGCTCTTGTTTTATATAATTCATCTTCCTTTTCATTGTAAAAATTCCTCCAACTTACTTAAATTTCTACAACTATAAAATCCTATTTAATGTCTTTTTCATTCCCATATATTATTTTTATATTCTAAATTTTCTAAAATTTTGTTCTTACTTCACATTTAGTAAATTTATCTGCTAAAAGAAAGCTGTCATTTGATGTGACTGAAACAGATGGTCTTTTCAAAAGTAATGGAAGCTCTTTATCACAAACAAATAAAAGGAAGATGGCAGAAATATCAGATGAGGAATCAAATATTGAAATCATAAGTAAGTTTTTTTTTGTTTTTGTTTTAATATGAATAGTATTATACTGTAAACTGGTGAAAGTAGTTGTTTTAAAATGTAAAACTCAATTTTGGTAGTACTCATGGCATGGTTTCTTGCATAGTAGTTCAGTCCTTTTGTGTACATGATATATTTCTGTAGAAGCAATATGTTTTCAATATGTTTTACATGTATTTATATGTATAAAAATACATATAAATACATCAAAAATGTTCACAGAGGTATAGAGGCTAGGCATACACAAGCAGAAATTAAAGCTGATGACATAAGTATCAAAAATGGATATAATAAATCTCTCTTTCAATTTTCTGCGAAACTTTCTCTGATTCTTTCATAACATTTAATATTTCAGAAACTTTCATGAATGTTGATTAGTTTATTCAATTTCCTAATCATATTGTGTAATGTTACATCCGGATCTAATTAATACCATTGTGATAGATATTTCTGCTAGACAGGAACTAAATAATGGAATCTCACTGATCAAATCCCCAAGATGGCTTAATAATAAAATGAATGAAATGGAAATTATTTCATATATTTATGCAAAATCTCGAAATTGATGAATAATGTCTTAAGTTTCGTACTGTTTGTTTATTAAATTGCTTGAAAATTTTATAAAGTGGTCAGAAAGAATCTTTATTGGTATTTTATGTTAAGATACTTATTTTATCATATTTATAGCAAAGAAGATGTGTAATTCTATTGATGTAGATATTGACAGCAATGGAATTTGTGTAATATCTGATCAACAACAATCTCATTCAAGATCTTATTTATTTGATGCAAGAGAATCATTGACAATTACAAAATCAGATGGTCGTAGAATTTATTTTACTGTGAAAGATGAAGAAGAGGAATGCAACAATGTATGGATTTTTTATAACTCTTTAAAACAAAATTCATTATTCTTTTGAAGAAAATAAATTCTACTTAATTTGATTTTCAAATTGCAGATTCAAAGTTTTAGTCAGAAAACCAGCTCTTTACTTCCAACATCAATTGATATTCTTAAATCACAGTATTTCATAATGGTTTGTATCAAACATTCATTTTTTTTTTTTTTTTTTTGTTTACTTGTTGTTTGTTATCTTTGTAACTAATTCCATTTAATAATCTATTTTTTCATAAAATTTTAAATCTCCCTTTCTTTATTAGTTATATATTGTACATTTTCTTTGTAATGTTTCATTGAATATGATTTTTTAAAATTTAAAATCAAATATGCAGTTTTAAAGAAATAAAATTGGGAATTTTTTTTTTTTGGTCTGGAGTAATTTTTATTATAAGTAATTTATATCCAGTATATTCAGTCTTCCAGTAATAATATAAGGTACAAATAAAAATTATTATAAAAACTGGTATTTATATTAACATAAAAATATTTTTTTTGGTTTCTTTATACCTGAATGTAGCATTTTTGATTTCTTATAAAGCAAGAATGAATAGAAATAATGATGTCAGAATTTGTTTTCAGTTATTTCAATATGTGATTAAAGGAATAGCTTTATTATTAATGCATTTATTTTAAGTGTTTTAAAACTAGCTATTAATTTTGAGTGATTTTTCTCTGTATTAATAATTTTCTTTCTGAAATATTTGATGAACTCAATAATTTTTTAAAAAAATAACCTTTGAAATAAACCTTGGGAAATTTTCAACAAGGAGGAACAATTATTAAAAGGACAACAAACAACTTCTGTAGAAGATGATATTGCAATATTAGAAGATAAAGAAAATATTCAAGAACAGTCACTGTGGGTGGAAAAATATCGACCTTTATCATATATGCATCTTTTGAGTGAAGAGGTAATTTCTTTTTCATTTGTATGCTAAATGTCATTTTATTATTGTTGATTTTTTTTTAAATTTAGGATATTTATTTGTGAATAGCTTCAAAGTGCTAAACTGATGTGCTATAACTTGATAGTTACTGATAGTAATGATTTTTTGCTGAAAAAATGTATTTTTTTTATTTGGATATTTCCCATTGTGGGCAAGTGTTCTATGGAATTAATTTGTTTTTTTTTCCTTTGACCTTAAATTTTAAATATCTCTTAAAATCTATTAACTTGTAAAAATTAATTTTTTTGAATGTGCATAAATATATAAAATAAAAAAGTATATAAAATACACTGAATTTTTTGGATTATTATAACTGTTACATGCATATTTAAAATGAATGCTATAATTCAGCTTATCAAATCTATTTAAAAGTGTTAATTTGTTTTTTTTTTCCAGTTAGATTTTTTCCAGAAATAATATTTTTGAATATATTCTTGGATATTCATCTTATTTTTTTAAAATCTATTCTGGGACTTTGATTATGTATTTTAAAACAATGTTATTGATAAATTTTTAAATTTTTTTTTTTCTGTGTTAGATGAAGAGTCAGTGTCAAAATAATTGAATAATTTTTGTAGAAGGTCTCTGTTCACTAATTAAATAAATGACAAGAAAAAAAAAAAAAAAAAGAAAGATAATGAATTTATTTCCAGAATAGTTTTCACAAATTTTATATATTACCATACAAAACAAATTTTAAATTCAAAATATCCACTTTTATATAAATTTTTTTGTGCAATGTTGAAGAGACATACATTATTTACTTTAAAATTTATTCTGTTATCTTGGTATTTTGATATTCAAGTAAGGATTTATATTTAATAATCATTTTATATTTTCATGATTATCTTTATTTGATTAATTTCATATATTTCTTACATTATGCTGATTTTCATTTATTTAATGATTAAATATTTTATAGTACTTGTGTATTTTTATAGGTAATTTCTGTTACAGTAATTACCATTTATTAATATTAGAAGAACATTTTCTTTTGATAATGTGATTTGAAAATTTTCATTGCTACTTTTTAGAATATTAAAGTGCTTGGTTCCTTTTTAGAAAAGCAGATAGAGAAAGAATTTGTTTCTAAATATTAATTCTTTAGTTATTATTATTAATTTTTAAAATTCTATTAATTTTTCATTTCTTTATTGTAGTTTTGACAAAATATTCCTATAGCAATATTTTAGCAATTTGAGATTTATAAATTTTTTATATGATGTTGATTTATTTACATGTTCTTCAGGGAATCAATCGAACTCTTTTGCAATGGCTGAAATTATGGGATAAAGTTGTATTTGGGAAAGAAAAGAAAATTAAGAAAAAACCTGTAGAACCCAAAAAGCCAACCAAATTTCATAAAAACTGGGGTGAACTAATTGAGGTAAGATATTTTCAATTTGTGTATTTCATAAATTCATTGATTTTCTTGAACATTTTATTTTAGTTAGTTTATTTTTAATTCCAAGCTCTTTTGAGATACTTATCAGATTTTCCTTTTCAATTGTCTTTCACTCACCCAGCTGCAAAATACTCTCTCATGGCCGCGGTAGTCTAGTGGTCATGGTTTCCGATTCGTGCCCGGTGTTTTTCGTTCAGTCGCAGGTTTGATCCTTGGCCGCCAAAGACCTACTGTGTGGCCAGGGCTGATGCACGTTAAATCCGTCAGGGCCCAAAGTCCTCCCGTTGGCGTGGTGTGGATGTTAGGAGAGGGGGTGCCACCTTAGGTGTCGTCCTCGTCACTTGACAGTAGTTCAAAATTACGAGGTCCATTGTCAATAGCCCTCATGTTGTCTCTAGTTCGACGTTAATAAAAACTAAACTAAAAACTCTCTCTCAGACACACACTTATGAGAAAAATTACTAAAATGTATAAACATGATGTGCATCTGATATATTGTAGTCAAAGTTCGCTCAAGAATGAATACAAACACATCTTAAAATTTCATTATATTTTTAATCATATATGGCAATTTTTGTGTATCTATTTTTCTTTTTTTTTAATAAATATATATATATTAAAGTCTTGTTTCATCTATTAACCATTGTTCCCCCTGCCTTCTTTTGTAGGATTTAGATGAACATGGGAGACCTTATCATAAGGTATTACAGTTATTTGTGATTCTTATAAAGTTTATTTTTAAACACAGACTTATGTATAAGAGTATTATAATTTATTTTAGGTAGCATTTTTATGTGGTCCACCTGGTTTAGGAAAAACTACATTAGCTACTATAATCGCAAAACATGTTGGCTATAACGTAGTGGAAATAAATGCAAGGTATGTTTAAATTATACTGCTAATATCTTTTGTGTGTGAAGTGATATAACTTTTTTTAAATTTACTATATTCTATTTCAGTGATGATCGTAATCCTGAGGCATTTCGAACAAGCTTAGAAGCATCTACTCAAATGAAATCTGTTTTGAGTCAAGATCAGCGACCAAACTGTTTGATACTTGATGAAATTGACGGAGCTCCGGCTGTATGTATTTATATTATGAGTTATACATGCTGTTATTTTTTTCAGTTATGATTTAGTATTATAATTTTTTTTGTCCAGTTTTGGCTCTTTATTTGATTAAAACATGAGATTCAAAAGATATCTAACTTATATTTTAACTTGAAATCAAAACATTTTCTAGATGTTTTAGTTTTTTGCATCAATCTCAATTTTGCCAACCTGCATAAATTACGGCACACCCCATTCAGGAGAGTGCATGACTTGTAAGAGTTGCATCAATTGTATTGTTAATAATTAGGTTAACTCTCCACTATGATATATATTAAGGAAATACAAATAGTAGAATTAAAGGACGCACAACACTAACCACTACTGGAAGCGTTATGAAGATTATATGAATCACAGCTCAAACCTTTCAATATGGTACAAAGTAAAACTCTCAGAATCATATTTCACAATGGACACCAAACATTGTGTTTTAAAATCAGCTAAACATGAAACTCTTTCAGAGAAAATAAGATGATTAGCTAGTAAACTTTTTATCACACTAATTTCAAATAATAACTTTTCTTGTATTCCCCTCAATAGACTTTAAACATTAAATCTGAATATCCCAGAAGGGACAAAAACAACATCCTTGATATTTTTTACTTTGTCAACGTTAATGATGAAAATATTGAAGCTCGGAGTTTCCGAGTGAGATTTATTTCAGTATTTTATTTTCTGAGTGAATTTGTATTTCAAGATAAAAATGAACAATTTTCTATTATAAGTGAACTCTTTGATGAAATAGTAAATCATAATTTCTTTCTCACTCTGGGATTTTCTTGTAATGACCATGGTTGCTTCAAAATACCAAAATATAACATTTAGTAGGCATTAGGAAAAATGCTTCCTTTGCTTACAGAGTAAATCACATTAATTCTACTTTTACAGCAGAAACAATAGCTGTATGCCAAGTTTTAAATGATATAACTGAATGAAACAAAAATCTGTTAATTCTCTTCAATAGCTACTCTATGTCATCTACACTCCAAAAAATTTCAACATTCAAACACACATGAAAGGTCATAAATTAGCCAGTATAATATTAATACAATTGCATTTTCATAATCAGATGGTACTATGAATTCTAGGTAACTCGAAAATTTTTTGGAATGAATAGGTGGAGACTCTTACAGCCCAATGTTTACATTGACTAGATTGCCCCAGGGGACTTCAATAACAATATTTTCAGAAACAGACTGAAAAGAACTAAGAAAACTTTTTAATTCAGCAAATATTTAAAAATTGGGGATCATCGGGGCTTACAACTACCAAGGCCCATTATGGAAATCTCCCTGAATCCCTTTCCCCTCTTTTTTTGGAAGGTTCACTCTGGAAAATGTTAACGCAAATATATAATTAGCATTTATTTAGCTAAAAGTCAATAGTCTTTACATTCATACTTTTAAACCTAAACCAATTATATGTAATTGTCCTCTCAGAATACAAAATCCTTTTTTTATTCCTATCTTTTGATTTGTAGAAAATATGCATCCCATAGAAATCGCCTCAGGAATAGCAAATAAATAAGTGTTCAGAATGTTCTTACAAAAAGAATGATTCTAAATCAAACCAATTCTTTGAATTGAGTTACCATCTTTTGGTCCAAATGTGAATTTTTAGTTAGCAAGTAAACTATTTTATTTCTTGTAGTTATTTTGTTTAATCGTAGGAAAAATCAGCAAATCTGGGATATAAGTTTCTAACTTTATAATCTTAATTTATTTTATAAACTGACAATTTATTTCAAGATAACTATCTTTATCACTATTATATACCAAATAAACTGGAAAAAAAAAACTGTTTCCTTTCTTCTCTAAAACTTTTAAAAACTATACACAACTTTTAGCTATTTTAAGAAACTACATATTAATGCTTTAAATTTTAGAATATAAATTTATTTGCAGACATTATAATTTTCTTTGTTTTCTTGGGGAAAAAAGAATGTTTGATGGCACCTAGAGTGAAAAAATGAATGAAAAATAACACAAATAGAGGCCAAATAGAATAAACAATAATAAACACCAAGGAACTTAAAATAATTAATTCTAGACAGGAAAAAATAGTCCAAAAATGACATTACTAGTTAAACTGTTTATCCAACTCAACTAACATTTCTGTTTTTTTTCCCCCTGTTGGAAATTTATTTTATTCAAAATTCCTTTTTATTAAAGCACTTTTATTTACATAAAGTGTGCTGTTATACCTTAAATTGATTTTGGTAAATAGTGTTAATGCATATTAATGTTTGAAATTTTTTAACTCATGAATAAAAAATATTTTTTATGATCTCTGCTGAAAGTATTTCTCTCATTTCTTTGTGAATAGTGGAATGCAATTATTTATTCTGAAGAAAAATATTTTTGTGCATGTATTACATTTGGGGAAAAAAAAAAAAAAAAAAAGATTATTTATTACATTTTATAAATTTTCAATATGTTCAACATTCTTTCATTTAATTTGTTACATTTTTGTTATAAAGTTATGTATATTATATGTTCCAGCTAAAACACACATTTAAAATGTCTTTCATTATTACTCTTAGTATGACACAGCATATTCCATATTAAATGCCAAAAATTTACTTTAAAAGTTAACCTTACTAAACTACTTTATTACTTTCCTTACCTAAACTACTTTACTTACTTTAAAAGTTAAAGTGGAACTTTAAAAGTTACTTTAGCAAATTCAGTTTGCTTCCAGCGACTCCCTGTGATTGCAGTGTTGGTGGTGGAACACGTGATTATTTTATACTCTAAATTTGTTAGTGAAGAAAGACCCTAAAATTAGCACTTAAAAGTCTCAACATCAATTGGCCTCCTGATTTTCACCAGCTTGTATCCAAAGAAATGCATTTGGCTATTTTTGTAAATTCTTTGTAAATAATCATAATCCTTTTTTCTCTTAAATTTTCCCTTTTGTTATTTTCTTTTTGTAATGTGTTTTCATGCTTACTTCTGTAAACCCCATGCGATACTTTGTGGTGCATGAGAATTTGTTGGTGTTCTCAATAAAAAAAATTATTACACTTAATGTTATAACTTTTAAAAAACCTCAAATTTATATTTTACTAGATAATATGATGTATATATATTGGTTTTATTTGCAGGCATCTATTAATGTACTTTTGTCATTCATTAAATCTGTGGGTGTACCAAAAGGTCAAAAGCGTAAAAAAGGTGATATACCTTTGCTTACAAGACCAATTATATGCATCTGTAATGATCAGTAAGTCTTATTCTTTTGATACTAATATATTTTGACATTTGAATTTGTATTTCTTTGATAATAGAAGAATATATACATATTGAAAACAAAGCAAATAATTTTTTAGTAATTTAAAGGACAGCATTTGAAAACAGTAATTTTAGTTATTGTTATTGATATTAGAAGTAAAAGGGGGGGGGGAAGTTAGGGGATATTTCATTATGCAAGTATAAAATCTCTATGTAAGCAATTTTTTTTTAATATTGTTCTGTGTTAAATATAAAATTTATTTTTAATATATTATCATTAAATATATTTCGGTCCTGTTTTTTGTATATCTCTGATAATGTTAAAATTGATTGAATATTAATCATCTTTTTAATTAATATCCTTCAACATTATTTTTTTTTCTTATTTTTATTTTATTGATTTTATTTAATTTTGTTTTCTTTTTTTCCCCCTCTTTTTTTAACTTTATCATTTATAATCTATTAGAGTTTAATGTCATTGGTAAGAAAACATTGAGAAATTGCCAAATATCATAGTTTTTTATCATTATATTTTTGCTTATAGGTATAGTCCTGCTTTGAAACCACTCAGACAACTAGCTTTAGTATTGAACTTTCCTACTACAGCTACTTCACGTTTAGCTGCTCGACTTTATGAAGTATTTATTTTATCATTCTTATTGTTAAAAAAGCTATTTAGCAGTTTAAATTATAATGTTTTTCCTGCAATGTACGGAGTTTTTTTTTAAAAAAAAACTGCATTTTTGAACAGGTATCTTCACAAGAAGGATTTAATGTGGAAACTGCTGCTTTGAGCTTACTTTGTGAGAAAACTTGCAATGATATTCGATCATGTCTATCAACACTCCAGGTGAAACTTTTGAATTTTTTTTATCATTTCCAAATTTTTTACAATTCATATTATTTTATATATTTTAAAATTCTTGGAGTATTTTTTACACAATGTTCACAAAAATAAATTAAATTAAAAAATTATTATTAGTATTTTAAAATAAGGAAAAAAACTTACTTTAATGATGTACTACTTCAATAAAGAAATGACAAAATAAAAATTTGACAAATTTTTGAAAAATGTAAAATTTTAGTTTAGTTATCACAACCTTAGATACTCTGGCATTCATTTGTCATGTTAACAATTAACAGACCACAAAGTTTACTTCAGAACTTTGCATCATTTGATATATATCTGCAGTGGATCTCTTCAACAATTATGACACAAGTAAAATTTCCTTTATAACTAATACCAGGGGAATCCATTTTGGCTTAGTTTTCAAGAGCACTGCAAGAGTCAAAGTTTTCTGCGAACTGAAAATTTTAGGGTTCAAATCTCGTGTTACTCAAGATCAACCGATCTCCTTCACCGGTTTGGGGTAAAAAAACCATTCCTTCAAAATGTGGTGGGAAAACACTGAATTTCAAGTATAGTTTTAAAAGTATTTATGTTTTAAGGATCCAAATAAAACTATGCGCTAATTGCATAATGAACATAATATTATTGTTATTTGAATATAAAACTGCCTCCTGTTTTTTTTTAAAAATTATGTTTGCATGCATATGGGCCTCTTTGGTTAATTAAGGAATATTTTATTCAATCTATTGGGTCAAATAAACAGGTAATTTTTGCATATTTTGTTCAATGAAATTATGTAAAACAATCTTCAGTCTTTTTAAATTGTTACTCAAATTTATTTGTAAAATTAAAAAAAAAAAAATTAAATTTATAAAGTTTTTTCTTTTTTTGAGGTTATTTGTCAGTAGATAATGTAACTATTATATCATATTAATAACTTAAATTGCTGCTATGTACCCTATTTAAAAATAAAATTGAATGCATACTTATTCACTATGAATAATAATTATTTTAAGATTTGTATGTTTAGTTTCTTCACAGGAAGAAAAATGAATTAAAAGCTTCTGATTTGGAAGGTTTGCAGATAGGACAAAAAGATATGCAAAAAAGCCTTTTTGCAGTATGGCAAGATGTATTTTATTACAAGGCGAAAAAATCGTAAGTTTTATATAAATATATGTTAAAAATCTTGATTTTTGTAAAATAATTTTTTTTATTAATTTTGTCTGTAGTGTGTAAAAGAATGAATACTATTACTATGTTTTAATTAAAAAAATTTTTTGAATAGATTTTTAAACACATATAATGTAATACAAGCATTTGGAGATTATGACAAAATATACATTGGAGTTTTTGAAAACTATCTGAATGTTAAGCTTAAACACAGGAATTTTGATGTGGTATGTAAATTTTATTTGTATTAAAAATTTATGAAATATAATCTATCGTATAAACCAGGTAACGGATTATTTAGCACAGATTAGAATTTCATTCGCAATTCAGATTTGTTAAATTATCTTATTCTTTAAACCTATATTCCTAATACCTTCTGTATATCTAAACCTGATATTTGCTTTTATTTTATTATTTTTTGTATTTATATTTGATGTTGGATATATTATTGTGTGTGGTTCAAAGCTGGAATAAAAAATAATTAATAAATATGAAATAATTCATTCCTATTCCGTTTCTCTCTTGTATGTAGAATTTTAATATTAATTTGTCATTCATCTCTGATAATGTGAATAACTTTTTTAACCAAAGTTTATTTACAATTTCTTACAATTTTTTTAAATTTTTATTTTATGATACTCTAAATATTGGTAAACTAGTCAGGAATATTATGGAAATAATAGAGAAAACAGTTGTTGCAGTTGGTTTGAAAATCTTTTATTTATTGTTTTAAGATTTGTTGCTTGTAAAAATCATTGTTAACTTTTAAAATTTTATTTCAGGTTTGGTTAGGTTCTGAATGGCTTTGTTTTGCAGATATAGTGCAACAACAGATTGCTTATCAACAATTATATTTTTTAACTCCATATCTTCCATACCCAGCTGTTGCTTTTCATGTACTTTTTTCTTCAAATTCATACCCTCACATATCTTATCCTTCTGGTTTTTATGAAGTAAGCACTGTCTTTTTTTTTTTTTTTTTTTTTAAAAAAAAATTTGGTTTTTTTTTTTTTTTTTTTTATCAAATCAAGAATTCATTGTAGCTTTTTTTGAGCATTTTAATTTCTAAGAAATATTTCAAAAGTTTGTCTTGGTTATAATAAAGGCTGTACAATTTTGAAAATTGTATCAATTCATGCTTTTATAAAATCTAGAAACTTGTGAAAAACTATTTTGTTACTTAAAAAAATTAATGAGAGAATTTATAATATATTAAATATAATATTTATAATACATTGAATATTTAATCTTTGCATGTCTTTGCTTTTTTAGCACAAAGTGAAAGGATCTCAGCTGTCCAATACATTATCAAGTTTAATCAAAGACATTATATCATCACTGAAAACATTTCTAAGTCCTGTCATTCTTCTAACAGAAGTGTTCCCCTTTTTAGTTGAAATAATCAAACCTAACTTAAGACCAGTAAGTATAAAATATCAATATTTATATCTAGTAAAAACTAATTTTTATGTTTCCTGAAGCAAAAGTTATTGTTGCATTACATTAGCCTAAAACTTTAGTTGCTATTATATTTTATTTGTAGGTCAACTCGCAGTTATATAGTGAACGTGAAAAAAATGAGTTACGGCGAGTGATTGAACTGATGTTGGCTTTTAATCTTAATTACCATCAAGAACGATCATTAGAAGGCACTTACAATTATGTCTTAGATCCGTTAGTATTTTTTTTTTACTATTTTAATTTTATTACATGTTTATCATTAATTATTTTTATGCATTATATTGTTTACTGTTAAAAAATCAATTGACTTTTGTAACAGTATTTATTGATTGTATACATTTTCATTATTTGATAGCTATTTTTTTTTCATAAGTTAAAAAGTATAATACATAAATTTTAGTAATCATTCATATGATAGTTTTTTTTTACTTGGAAATAAGTTGTTTCTTATATGTTGTAATTAACATCATCATATACTTGAGTTGTTTTTATTGTCTGATTTTAAAATTTTATTTTCTTATTAGAAATAAACTTTTTTTAAAAATGTTTTTTTTTTAGAAAATACACTATATGTACAATTATATAGATTAAAAGTGATACTGAACAATATAATTTAAAATGGTGCTAAATTGCAAAATTCAAAATAATATAACTAAATACTTGACTATTGTGATTTTTTATATAGTAATGTTGAATTAGTTAACTTAGTATAATTCAGTTATAATCAAAAAATAATTTTTGATAGATGTTGTGTTGACTACTCATGGCTGATTTGACAAATATTATATTATTTCAAGAATTCATTTCTGACCTTTCAAAATTTTCTTTCCTAATTTTTTGAGGGCTGTGGTTGCCTAGTAGTCATGGTAGCAGACTCTCCAGCAATTTACGTCAAATTGTAGGTTCGGGCCTTGATGTGCTGCTGGGACTGATGTGTGTTAAATCTGTGCATCAGCCCCAGCAACACACCAAGTGACTCAAAGTCCCCTTGTTGGCATGGTGTGGAAGTTAGGAGAAGGATGACAACTCAGTTGTCGTCCTCGTCCAAAATTATGAGGTCCGTCACCAATAGCTCTCATGTTGCTTCTAGTGTGACGTTAATAAAATCAACCAACCTTCCTAAATTTATTTAATTTTATATAATAATATTTGTTTCTAAATAAATCTTATATGCTTTTTCAAGAGCATTAAACCTAACAAGCATTTATAAGAATGTTATTGTATCTAATTGTATTGGTTCATTTATTAACTCAAACTACTTTTAAAATTTAGGAACAGTTGTATATAATATAGTGATATGTTGAGCTACTTATAACATAGTTTTTGAAAAACCTATGAAACTGTACAAAAATTAATGTTTTAGTTTTGAAAATGCATTGTAACTACATTTTAATATAGTAATAATAATGGCTTAAAAGAAGGACTTTCATACTTAAAAATGACATGTTAAATTATTTTCCCTATATTAATTTATAATCTTGTAATTGCTGTCTATATTTCTAATGTTCCTTTAGGTTGATACAGTAACAAATATTTAAATTTCTTTAAATATTAAAAAAATCTTGCAATTTTTAAATTTAATTAATCGTTTGACAGTTAGGTGAATCAACAGTTTTCGCTCTCATATGACACGCTGCACTATGATCAAACAGTTGCTGAAAGTGGCAACCTTTTTCTCCCTAGTGGCTTTTGAAAATGTCACCCTTTTCTGATGGTGATATGGATAGTTTGCTCACTTTTAAAAGATAGTTTTTAAAGAATTATTTGTGGTATATTAATGTAATAATTACATCAATTGTAACTTGCACTTTAAACAATTCAGTTAATGATAAATATTATGTTTGTTAGTTTATAAAATATTAAATTTTTAAACAATCATTTGTGGTATAAATTATGTAATACTAATTCCAATTGTAACATTTGCACCTTTAAACAATTTAATAAATGATAAATATTACAAATTTTAGTTTCTAAAATATGAGTTTGTAAAAAATTATTTGTGGTATATTAATGTAATATTTATACACCAATTGTAACTCACACTTTTAAACAATTCAGTAAATGTTAAATGTTATAAATATTGCTTTTCAAAATATCTACATTAATACACCCAATTTTAAGCTTTATAAAACATTAAGTTTTTATATTAACCAAAATTTCTGTGTGTGATACACTTTAAAATATGGAATCACGCATGATGGAGACAGTCTTTGCAATAAATGCGTCATTTTTCAGTAAAAAACTCCCGCCAAATTACACAAGAAAAATAACTAGATTAACACTTGAATTGGTGACATTTTCCCTTTTTATGTAAAAATGTTTACAGTACCTGTACTGCCATCTGTATGCTATCAAATTAACTAAATTTTGCCTGTAAATATTGTTTTTAACACGAATAATGCAGGATTATATACACGGACCGAACTCCGCTCTTCAGCATCCATTGGGGAAAAGTTTCGTTGCCCAAGTAGGATTCGGTTACAACCATTTTGGTTGAAAAACTTTGGAAGAGCTGAACTTTTCAGTGCCCATTATGATGCACTATTCAAATGACGAGCTGGGCTTGTTCATAACCTTTGATGGGTTATAAAGGTTTACTGAATTATGGCTTTTGAATTAGGCTATATATTACTTTATAATGGAAGTAAAATTAAATTGTTGTAATTTCTGATTAGATAATAGTTTGGTAATGCTTTTTAATTTTGACAAGATAAATCGCTGATTATAAATCACTTTTAATTTTGTTAAATTCTTTCCTTCTTTGAATAAAACATATGAAATCTAACCAGTATATTTTCTTTTTTTATGTAGAAATATTGAGGAATTGATTAAATTCAGTGATGTAAAGCCAAAGAAAGTTTTAACATATTCTGCAAAACAAATGATTGCCAGAGAGGTGATTAATATTATTTTGCTCTTGTTTTGATTTGTATTATAAATTAACATTTCTTTATGTTATATATTAATTCTATACTATATTTATAATTATTTGCAGGTAGAAATGGAACAGATGAGAAAAAGTGATTCTGTAGTTGAAAAACTTGTTAAAAAGCCTTTCAAAAATACATCTGTTAAACAGGCTGAGCCAAAAATATTTCAGAAAAAGGAAATAATTGCAGACAAAGTAGGGATTTACTTTCTAAAGAGATTTTTGAGTTCTAGATATGTATTATTTCAAAAGTTTAATGAATAATCCCTTCTTTCTCCTTTCTCTAGCCTGTTTTAGATTTCTTTGGAAGACAAATTGTTCAATCTGCAAAAGTTGATAAGGAAAGTAAGTTTGTATTTGCTTAATATTTTTAGGGAGTGATCTATTTTTCCATTTCTTTATTCTAATTGATATCAGCTGAAAGTATTCATTGGAATTCCAAAATTATGATTATTTAATTTTTTGTTGTATTTTGTCTAGGTGTTTTTTTCTATTATTATCAAATTATGATATATATATATATATATAATTTTTAAATAGAATTTACTTTAATTTAGTATAAATTAATGTACTAAACATTTAAATTTTTTAATCACAAACATTTTCCAAGATGTCTTTTAATCCGAACAGAATTTAAAAAAAAAAAAATAGTTTAAAAATGATTTTAATACTGAGATATCAAATTGACAATCAGATACAAAATCAATAGACAGTAAAATTTAAATATTACATTAATAATTTTGTAATGGATTTTCTGGCATTCCTGGAAAGCATACCTTCATAATTTTAATTTTAAAATTTGTCTAAATACATTAAAAAATTGTATATGAACTATCAAACTATTATAATACAGAGCTAATTTTTTGTAGGTAAAGATGCCAGAGATGGAGAAATCTGGTTTCATTTTAAAGAAGGATACACAAATGCTGTACGAAGAACAGTTTATGTAAAAGATTTTATGTGAATGTTTCTTTTATTCCCTTTGTTTATGTGTAAATACTTTGAAACTTAATTTTTATGCAAAAACAGGGCATTTTTTGTTATATCAAAGATTTAGTAGCAGTCTGTCTAGTATGTAAGAATAAAATAAGTATGAAGTTCTGAAAAAGGTCATCATTATCAAATAAAATATTTTAACAGAATGTTTTAAAGTAAAAATTATTTATGCTTAATTATTATGGAATTAATTTTGTAAAATATTTGTTAACTGCATTTGATTGAATCATTTTTTTCTTTTTAATATCTAAATAAGATACTGGCAAAATAATTAAAAATTATAAAAATTTTTATAGTAATAAATCAGCAAAACATCATTACATATTGAAATAGTTTTTATTGTAGTCTCTACACACTGCTGTGGTCTAGTAAAGCTAGTGGTGTTATACATAAATACTGAATACACCACAAAA
Organism: Nephila pilipes; assembly: GCA_019974015.1. Classification (NCBI taxonomy): domain Eukaryota; kingdom Metazoa; phylum Arthropoda; class Arachnida; order Araneae; family Nephilidae; genus Nephila; species Nephila pilipes. The sequence continues at coordinate 252,541 of BMAW01002303.1, read as the reverse complement.
CATCAGATTATTATATTTTCTGTGTGCAATGTCATAACCACACAGACTAATGTAGAGTATATTATTATATTGTTGGTGCTGATAGTCTTTTTAAAATGTTGCAATACAATGAAGAATGTTGATTTTGTTGACATTTATTTCTTCTTCTTTGGAGACTGAAAATAAAAATATATTAAGAACAGTTATTCAGTAATTTACAAGCTAAAACTCACTAAAAACTTAAGTAATAATTATTCACTTAAATAATATAAAAGAAACATTATATATGTTAATATTTTTTATCAATATATATATATATATATATATATATAGTTATACACTGCTTATAATAATCTGATCAACAATATTTTTTTTGTCTCATTTGGTACATAACAAATTTTTAACACATGTATTGTCTTTTAATAAGGCACCAATCATTGTTCTCTTTTATTTTATGGAATATGGTAACATGTTTATTTTATGTTCATGAGTATTGAGTTCAGTATCATTAGAGCAAATATTTTGTGTCATCATTAAGTTTAGTACCAAATGGTTTCTTGTGTGAATAGACTTTTAGGTCACTCACAGCTTTATTACTAAATTGTAGAGTAAATAATACTTTTTATACAATTTTTATTAGTCATATTTGTGTCACAAATACACTTGTAGAGAGTTGGATACTAACGTATGTATATTTGTAAGAATTTTGAATGAACTCTTTTTGGCCCTAATTTTTTTTTAAAATTCAATACTTTGTATATATGAATAGAGGGAGTACATTTTATAAAAATGAGTTTTTCTTTTGAAATTTTGTTATTGGAAATAATTTTTCACTGCTATTTCTTTTTGGAAAGAAATATGGGAAGAGTTTATTGTAGAAACATTTATACTGTGTATTCCAAGATTTACAAAAAGTAAGATCAAAATTTTTGGGTTTGCATTGTATGCCGGATGTAAAAATACTGGATTTAAAACTAAGGGAAATATGAGCATAAAAATTTCTACTTGTGCCTACATGCTGTTGATTTAAAATAAATGACATGCCTTTTGAACTTAAAAATATTTGATTAATGGATAACATTTTCATCTTTCTTTATATCTTCAGACACATCTTATAATTCTGTTTTGTCTTCACCATCGCTGTTACTTTGTTCCATAAATAAATAATTATCTATAATTCCATCTAGTTTATTAAATATAGTACATTTTTTAATGATTTTTGAATTTCATAAGATTTAATTTCACTCCATGCTTTTATTATAAACTCGCACACCGCTTTGCCACTGGCATGATGCATTTGGCCTTCTTTTGTAAATGTTTTTTCATCTTCTAACATCCACATTTTCCAATATCGTTTTAAATTGACTTTGAATGGTTTATCGATACACACATCTAAAGGCTGAATTAATGGCATTAATTTGCCTGGAATAACTGCCAAGTCTATGTTACATTCTTTATCTGTTAAATTGGATCTAAACATATCCCAAATTTTAAGGCTTTCTAGATTCTTTAAGGTATCAGGATGCTTTAGCTAAACATTTCTTATCCACAATTTTATACTGTTCTCATGAACATAAATATCAAGACCATTTGGCAAATTACATTTCGACTTCATTTTTCTTTTCAAAACAACCATAGGTTTTAATTTTGTACCGTTTGTAAGTAGGAAGCACTAAGTGAGGTGAGATTTCAATTAGTGCTTCTCATTATAGTATTTCATGATGTATTGTTTTTATGAGAACTGTTTTTGTTGTTCCTTTCTTGGCATATTAATTATTGTTATTTTATTTTTCATTCACAACAGTATGGAGTTTTCACTGACACCAAACATCCTTGCACAATTTCTGTTTTCTTTCACAAATTGAATGAGTTTGTATTTGAAACCCACACTGTGCTTGTTTCATTTGGCAGGACACGTATTTTACAACTAAATGGAACACTAGATCAAATGTATTTCTACTTAAGAAAATGTGATAAACAAATCCTTCCATGTTTTTTTAAAATCAGGCCTTCAATGATTGGAGAAAGAGGATCTGACTCATATTCTGTAAATTCTTTCAGATCTGGAGTACTTGTTCTTACTCCAAATTATGTCCTTTTTTTGAAATTCTGGAGTAACACTTTTATGTGCATCTTCGTTGAATATAACAAAATTAGAATAATTTTTTGTTTTCAGAATTATTTACTTCCTCAAGCATCCATCTCCATATATTGTTCCCCTTATCGTTTGTCAATTTAATCACGAAATTACATGGCACTTCTAGTGACACACCTCACTTAGCCTTTCGTATATGCCTTTTTGCAACTCATCAACCATTTATTCCATTAATCATGCATGTGGTCTTTGAATGGTTTATTCTGAGAAACATGTAAAGGTTGTAATATCTAAGTTAAACCACCAGGTATAACTGCAATCTTGTATTGTTCTGTGCTAAGTGATTTTTAGTTTTCTCAGTAATATGACTGTGAAACATATCTCACATCAGCCAGATTTTTTTCCGTTCATGAAACGATTGCACCAACCTACTCTTACTTTGAATTCTTGCCTTGTTCCGGATTGGACTGCTCCAATTTCAATTCATAAGCCCTAATCACATTTCTTGTAACAATATAATGATTCTGCTTCTGTTCTTTTACCCATTCTTCAATGTTATTTTCTAAATCAGGCCAGAGAATAATTCCTCTTTTCATAGAACATTTCTTGATTGGAATTTTTTTTAATAGTATTTTCATTCTTTTTTATTCCTTACCATCTTCTCTGTTATATTAAAAGCATTTACTGCAGTGCAGGTGTTCGATCCTTTAAACTATTTTATGTTTGATCCTTTAGCTTGATATTTCCCTTTTGTTGGTTCCATGACCAGTTCTCCACTTTACAAATTTTACGCTGATTACACTTATGGTATGAATTGTATGAACACATGACACAACCTGCATTGAAACTAATTAAAGGTATATGTGAGTTCATAATATATATACATTTATATATATGTATGTATGTAGGATGTGTTTCTATAGTCTATGCTGCCAGATACAAGGAAATAAAATTTGTTCCAGATGTTGATGGCTCATCTAAACTATATTTATAGGCTGTTAGTAGTTTGCAAGTAGTCTTACATCACAGATATGCTGAAACTGTAAAACTTAGACAAAAATTTATACTTCACCTTAGTAAGTGGTCATTTTATCTGTGAACATACACAGTATAAAAATTGCTTTTTAATATATAATCAAGAGCACATTTTACTGTATCACAAAGAATTGAGAGATTTATTTTTTGAAAAATTAGTCGTAATTCCTGACGTATTGCTACAGCACAGCTGATTTAGAATTAAGGTTTATGTTTAAATTTGATAATTATAATATCTTAGAGAAATATTAAAATTTTCTGAACAGGTATTCAGATTAAAATGTTGTGGAAAGTACTTAGATAAAATGTCTTCTGTAGGAATTAAAAATTTCAGTATTTATAAGGAAATACTTTAAACTCTTCTTTTTCCATAGTATTTCCCTTGCCTGGTAACGAAGATGAAATGTAATTCTGATATAAAAAATTTTTAAGCATTCACATATTGAATGCAGAATTTTATATAAATCTGTGAATTAGCTGAGAGTCATTAATACAAGTGCTAATGAATGTGCTTAGAGTCACTTGACTGAACATTTCTAGAATTGTTAAAATACTAAGCACTTTTTCTCTGGTGGAAGAAACAAACAAGTAATTTAAATTTGCAACTAAAAAGTGTTTGTTTATGAAAACTGTCATATTGATTTTAATCAACTAAAATAAAATGTTGCATTATTATTGAAATTATAAATTAAATTTTTAAAAAATTACAAAGCAGAAACAATATGTGTATCAAAACTTTGTAATAAACAAGAAATATTTTCTGGTAACATATGGTTATGATTCGTATAATATACTAATGGTATGTAATACAAATTTAGTAAAACTTCTGGGATAGTTACATCTCAGAAAATTATGGACATTTTATAAAGGGAAATAAAGGCCTACAGAATTAATAAAAGCCTTGAGATGAGCTGGAAATATTCTTCAAAGGATTTTGTTAACCAAATTAATTAATGTAATTGGGCTTATTAGAACCAGCTATTTTGATTTGTTTTTTTTCTCTGATACTGTTCAATCTCTCATAAAAATTCTATCTAAATATAACTTTGTTCAGAGACGAGGTATTTTCTTATTAATAACAATATACTTAATTTGTATACAAAAGAAGTATGAGTTTATAATATTTATTATACATTGTAAATTAAATATCAAAACTTTTAGCTCTTCTTAACTGATATTAAAGCCATAAATATAAGAATCATTAAAATGATAAGAGAATTATAATGTTACAAGATTAAAGTCTCAATGAGAAATAACCTTTTTATAATTTTACTCGAAATTTAGAATGTTAAACAAATATTTTCTTAAAATTTAAGTAATTGGATGTAAAATAAAATTCTGTTTTTGTTTAATGCTTAGCATCTAAAATTGTTGTGAAAATATTTCAATTTATTTGATAACTTTTCGTGGGATTTTTTGAAAAAAATTAAGAACGGATATGAAGAATACAGTTACACTGAAGTCTTTTTTTTTTTTTTTAAATCAGTTTCATTTATTGGTGGTATGGTTTCTATATAAATAAATGCTAAGAGTATTTTAAAGAACTGTTAATGCATTTTAATCAGCTCTTTCTTCTAAAAAATTACAGTTCATGGAATTAAAAGGAAGAATTAGGAATTAAGTAGTGGGTAATAAGGAATATGCCATAAGAGTTATCAGGAAGCCCAACAATCTTTTTTGGGAACAGAATAATTTTTTTTTATTATGTAGTTATAAGTGTTAATTTTAAAAAGTGCTCTCAAAATGCAATGAATTATTTCTGAAACATATGGAGCATTATTTTAAATGCATAATTTTTTTTTTATTTTTAAAATATTATTGTGTAAAAAGTTTTTTCCCGTCATTTTTTCAAACATCAAAAAAAAAAAGTTAAAAGGTTTTTTTTAAACGCGTATGTCTAAGAGTTTAAATCAATTCTAAAGCTATTCTATAGAATGTTTAAATGTTAGAAATGAGAAAAGAAACAGATGGCTAAATTCTTGTTTTTGTTTATTTCAGAAAAGAAAAATGCAATTGAACATTCCCCCCCCCCTCCCACCACCAAGAAAAACTATTAAATCATCCAAAATAACATAATTCCTTTCATATACCCAAAGCATATAATTTCTTTCAGGGGATGTTATTATTATTCACATTTCACATGGCTCTCAGATTTGTTGAAATGTCTAGTATTGAGTATAACTTTCCTCACAAAACTTTTACGTGCATGTGTGTTTGTATTGATTTTCTCACGATTTGCTTGAAAATGCTGATTTCATGAGTGAATGCCAAAGGAGCTACTTTTTAAAATTTGTTTTGGAGATAGGAATGCATTTTCTTTTCCTAGTTGCTCGTGTATCCCTTGAAAAACTTTTTTGTACCCTCTGGGATATGTGTACCTTAGTTTAAGAACTACTGCTTTAATTTTTTTTTATAAATTTCTTCCTGAGATCTAGTATTATTTATTGAGATGGAATTGTAAAAAACTGTGACTGATAAAATATTGATATGAGATTTCAATATATTTTCTGTATGCTGTCATTTTTTATTTACTGGTATATGTATATTATGAACCAATACTTTCCTAATGAATATGAAGGTCCTTATATTAAATATTTTGCTTGGTATCCGGATTGATTTGTCTTCTCAAATCTAGCACTATAGTAGAAAAATTCATCTCGCATCATGCAACTGATCACATCTGCTGTATCACAGTCAATATTTTGAATTATAATAAATAAAAATACAAATCTTAATCCAGTTTGAATGAAAGTATCGGATACTATGTAGCACTAAATTTCTTGGATGATATTTCAATAAAAGATTTTGTTTTTAAAAATTTTAAACAGTTACGCTTGTTTACTGAAGGAATGTATTTCTCAGTCATTTCTATGACTGAAGAATAGCAAAAAATGTTCAATCAGTTATTTAAATTGAGATTATTTTTGAAGTTCTGATTTTTTTAAAATTATTATGTAACCCTTTAATGTGGTTATTTGATTTCTCCTTTCTCACGCGCACACATTCCTCATTTTTTTAAATCATAGGTTTTTTTTTTTCTTTTCAAATCTCCTGTGGAGAAGGAAAGTTACGCTCTCTATTTCGAAATTAGCAAATATTGCCTCTTTACAAGAAATGGGAAACTAATTTTTAACAATAACTTCAACTATAGATGGCGACATGAACGTAAATTATTTCTTAGCAAGAGAAAAATCTGCGATTTTAGATTTGCAGTCCTGTGCTTTTTGAACGAGAATATAATTTTTTTTCACCTGAGAAATTTTAAATAATCGATAATATAACATGTTCTTACGTAAAATTCACTCAAACTGGCGAAATTTCACTCGAACATCTCTTTGCTTCCATAATCGCCATCGACTTGCACTCTCCGATTTACACATAATTATTGGCATTTGTAGCAAAATGTTTTGATGCACATTATTATTTTAGTAACAGTGAATGCACCAAATAACAATGCTTCGTAAATGATTTAGAACAAAATGAAAAAAAAAAAAAAAAAATTGTGTTGTGTTGTGTGTGTGCGTGGAACTAAATACAACAGACAGCGATGGCACTTTGAAGTCTGTAATTTTTTTTAGAAATCTGTCTTAAGATTTGTTATTTTTTTAAGTTATGATGTAAAGGGAAATTGACTGTATGTTTGAAAAGTAAATGACATATTTCTAAATCTTGTGACTTTAACGTAGTATGTGTAATGTCTACTATGAGTCTTTTAAAGTGATGTACTGTATGAGTCTCTCTCTCTTATCTCTCCGGTTGGGGTTCATTTGCTCAGTATGAAATAAGGAATAAATTTGTATTTTTGTAGTAGGAATTTGTATTTTATGGTCATGCTGTCTAAGGCGTCAGATTTTAAAGTTCTGGTTCTCAGTCGAGAGTTGGCTTTCAAACCCCACTTCTGACAAATTTCTTCAATACAATCTTTAAAAGGTTTTTTCCATGGTTCTTGAGTGGAAAAAAGTGTAGAGGTTTTTAGAATAAACCGTCCAATCTTTTATTTTAAAAGACTGCACACATACATCATATAATTCAACTCTAATCAAACCAATTGTGACAAATTAATTCATTTCATTTTTTGACAATTAAATTAATTACGTTTCATTTTTGTAACAATTGAATTAAATGAATCACATTTCATTTTTAAGACAGTTAAAATTTAATTTTCAATAATTAAATTTAGGAGCTATGACTACAATATAAATTAAAAACAACTGAAATAAAATAAATGGATTTTTCTTCGACATAATTTCTGTAGTAGTACAACACTTGAAAAAAATATTTTGCTTTTGAGCAGTTTAAAATTCAGTTATAATATTATTTCAGAACCGCAAATCATAAATGAACGAAATCTTTGAACAATTAAAATTATATCACCCCTTCATATCATTTTTGTAAATTAACATAAGTTTAGATTATCTGCAAGTTATTAATTTTGCACTGTAAGTCAGTGATAGAAATGACAACAATGTTAGTAAACCAGGAATTCACTCTACACTTAACACCAAGTAGATTGAGATTTTTGATTCACTATCATAATGAGAGTCCGGTAATTACACAAGATCAGTTAAGATGAAATCGAATCGGTTGATAACTTAACACCACCCCACCATATATTTAATTTTTCATGAAGAAAGAAAAGTTTTGAATTGTGAAGTATAGATTGATAATAATAATAATAATTATTAGATAATGTAATTACTGATTATATATCGGGAATTTAAACCACATTTATAAGACATTTTTAATTACATTTCTTTTCTCAAATGTTTTTATTTTAATACTTATTAAAATTTTACATTGTTATGTACTTGGGTAATGAATACTCTCTGTTTTAGAAATCTATTCTTATATATCTAAAGGGGAATCCAAAAGATTCCGGGGACGGGGGACGCATGGCAGACGAGTTTTGAATTGAGTACCCACGAAAAATATCGCGTGGAATAATGAGGGACTGATGTGCCCTAAGTGTGAAATTGTTTCTTAAAGTCCTCAAGTGAAGTGTTATGGAAGTCAGAGAGAGAGAGAGAGAGATAAATTTACAAATTTCATCTCTTATAAAGGATGGAAATCGTGAGGTCCGTCTCCAATAGCCTTCATACATCGATCTTAATTCAAATCGAATAACCAATTAAATTCGATCTTTACAAATTATTGGATGCAATAATTTTTTCTTTTTTTTTAAAATTAATTCTTTATCTTGATGTTTAAGATATTGCATCTTTTATGTGGTTTAAACAAAATTTATTCTGTTTATATAATTCTCTTTGTTTCTATTTTTCGAAGGATATAAATAAACTCAAACTTACACTTATGTCCAATGTATGACAAATATCGATTAAAATCATATATTGATTCGTGTTTGAAATAATACAGCTCTAAAGTTACTCAAGAGCTATTGGAGATGCATCTTGCAATTTTGAACTAGGGTGAGGTGACAGCTGATATCTCTGTCCTGACTTCCACACCACATCTTGAAACTACTGGTTTAACGATGTTTTCAAAAATATATGCAGCCGAACCCCGTTAACTCGCGACAGTCGGAGACCATGGTTACTAAACTGCGAGTTAAGAAAATCACAATTTACACTATTAATATAAATTGAGTGATAAAAATTCCCAAAATTGATTCGAATTTTCTGCGTTTCGCTTACACTTTCTGTGGCCGCGGTAGCCGAATGGTCATGGTTTCAGACTTGTGGCCGACGGTTTTCGTTGAGTCTCGGGTTTGAGCTTTGGCCACTAAAGATCCACCGTGTAGCTACGGCTGATGCATGTTATATCTGTCGGGGCCGAAAGTCCTCCCGTTGACATGGTGTGAAGGTTAGGAGAAGGGATGCCGACTCGGATGTCGTCCTCGTCACTTGACCAAGGTTCAAAATTGCGAGCCCTCGTGTTGCATCTAGTGCGATGTTAATAAAACCAAACCAATCGCTTACATTTTTGACATTATTTTGAATAGTTATGGAAATCACTTAAGCAGGGGGGGGGAAAATTGAACAACACGAAATAGTTGAACGTACAGCTAAACTAACTGAACGTAAGATCTTGAAAATAACCTTTCCCCCCCCCCCCCCGAAAAAAAATGGGTCATTTTATTTTCCAAGATTTTGTGATTCACATCCAAATAAGATGAATTAAAAAGTATTGAACTGGTCTACCATCTCTTAGCCCCAAGCTTTCAAAGGATGTGTCTCAAAGACAACCTTTTGTTTATCTCCGCCTTGTCAGATTTTTATCTTCTCTCTTCCCTTGCGTTTCACGATCAGGGGTACTTGCTGGTTTTGTTTCGTAAAAGATTCCTTCTCTACTCATGCGTTTCTTTTTCTCGCTTTTAAGTGCTCAAGCACCATTTGTCTTATTACTTTCTCATATCTAATTTCTCTCATCCGGAGCATAAGTTTGTTAATGTAATTGGCACTCCATGGCATGTTTATCACGCAATATATAAAATAGAAAGAATGAAGAAGTATTATGTATTCTTACAAGAAGTCTTGACTTATTTGGGAAAAAAAAAAAAATCTGAATCTCCTGAAAAGGGGACCATGGTAAACCTACGAATTATTAAGCAGACTTGGAAATTGAAAAACCACGCACGGACACCGACTGTATTTTTATTTATGCCATTTCTCAAAACTTTCACAACGTTGGCCAATAATGGGTTAATTTTGAACTAAATACTTGTTCTATTTAAATTGGATTCTTTTTTTTAAATTTATTATTTGTCATATTTTAAACATGACGCGCGAATCAGTATTAGCTTTATATGTTAACACGTATTTTAAATTAAATTTTTTTTTTACTTCTTTAATACTTTTTTTCAAAGCAATATGACCTATTTTTACACTTATTTCATTTTAAACAATTTCAAAATACGAAATGAATAAAATAAAATAAAATCTAAGAACTTGTATATTCAGTGAATATTTTTAAAAAGGAAGTACTTTAAATAAGATAGCTGAACAAAAATGGAAACCCAGACATTTGACGCTTATCTTCGTGAAATCATATCTGAATTTTCCAACGAATTAAATTTTCAAAACGTCTAAATCATGACGTTATCAACATTACGGAAACAATAAAATGACTTTTACCTTATTTCTCTATCGACCTTGACGTTATGTATTGTATTTACTTTTGGTCATGTGTATGTAGATTAATTTAGGGAGGAAGTTCTTCATTTTAAGTAGTCAGAATGGCCGAGCGGTCTAAGGCGCCAGATTTAAGCTCTGGTTCTCGAAAGAGAGCGTGGGTTCGAACCCCACTTCTGACAAAAGGGTATTTTTTTATTTTTTTAAAATTATTTGAAGAAATCTCGCAAGTTTCTTGTAATCCGCGTGAGAATTGTTGAATAGAAATTTTTTGTTTGTATTTTTTTAAAATAATCTGTTTAGTTAAAACATTATAAAATAATTTTTTTAAAATTTAGGAAAAAAACTAAGTTGTTATTATTATTTTTAATCCTTGAATTTAATTCATGTTCTGTCTTTTTCTTCTCTTGAAGTTTTATTACTCTCTCTTCATTTACGAAATTATTTTCTATATATTTTTTCACATGTAATAATTATTACCAATTAAATCATTACGTATTCATAAATATTCACAAAAACTTTCTAAACATTAGTATCACGTTTCTAAAAACATAGTTATAGATAAAAAAAAAAAAAAGTTTAGCAAGATTTGTTCAATAACATATGTAATTTTTCTATTAAAAAAACCCCGAAATATCAATGCGGTAACAGAATTTTAAAAACCACTAATATTGAAAAATATTTTTTTCTTCGACCAGAAGAAATTAAATGAAAATACTCCGAAAATGAAATTTTATCATCACCTTAAATAAAAAAAAAAGTGCAGATTTTTCAATCCAGTTGCAAATGTTTTACTAAAAACTGAAGTGTTTAGCGAGCTCCAACTATCTGACTTATGATTGCGCACAATACCTCAGTTTTTAGGCAAAAATTTTAACTGGATTGAAAAATGTTCACATTTTTACTTTTTTTTTTTTAAATTATGAAGATGATAAACTGTGTTTTCATAGCATTTTCATATAATTTCTGCTTCTGGCCGAATAAATAAATAAAAAACTTTTTTATTTTAATTCTTTTTTCCTCTTCTTTTCCCACGTAGATGTATTGGTTTTTTTTCAATTTTTTTTTTTATATTATTATTGAACAAATCTTATTATACTTTATCTTCACTATACCTTTAGGAACGTGGTACTTATATTTAGTATGTTTTCGTCATTATTTATGATTATGTATTACTTTACTTGGCAATAATTATAATTTAAATATTATTTATGAAGTAATACAGAAAATAATTTCGTAAATGAAGAATAATAAAACTTAAAGAGCAGAAAAAGATAGGATATTAATTAAATTTAAAGACTAAACATAAATATAAAGAAATATATATATATATATTTTCTAAATTTAAAAGAAGAATAATGAAATTATTTCAGAATAAAAAAATTAATTTTTTAAAGTTATTTTTATTTTATTTTTATTTAACACAGGTGACTTGACTCCCTAGCGATCCTTCTGTATTTTTGACCCATCTTGTCATGCTGTTTTTTCCCAATTTTCAAGCGTCTAGATCTCAATTTCACCTGGTTTGGCGCAGGATAGCCAGACCTGGCTCTTGCGCTACTTTGCTTCGTCTTCACTTATTCACGCCACTAAAAGCCCATCGTGTAACGCGTCTGATGCGCATTAAATCTGTTGAGGCTTCAAGTTCTCCTGTTGGCGTAACGTGGAAGTTTGGAGAGGAGGTACCAGTCCAGGTATCGTCCTCATCATTTGACCGAGGCTCAAAATTACGCGCTTCTCGTGCTGCTTCAAAGTGCAACGTTAATAAACAATCAGTTAATCAAAGCCCATCATGTTTATTTATTAGATTAATGTAGAATTTCTATTTAAAATATTGCTTATCCGTTCCAGGAAAATGAAATAATATACTACTAAATAAAGTGATTTTTTTTTACTCACTGGATTGTAAGTAGAGCTGGGAACTCGCAGTGATGTATCTGAATCCCATCTCTGCAACTCTTCACGAACCATTTTTTCCATATGATGTCTCTTTGCTTTTTCATCCAAATCTCCGCTCTGAGAAATACAAAATAGGGAAAGAAAATTGAAAGAAGGAAGTTTAATGTGATATTTTGGATTGATTAGATTTTCTGATTCACTGTGTTATTTTTTTATGAAAAAAAATGTAGAATTTCAAAAAGCACATTTTAATTGGGTTATAGAATAATTTGTTTCTATATACTGTTTATTTTTTGTTTCTTAATTGATGACTTAGTTCAATGGCCTTTGTACCTTATAATTATTGTACCAGTTTTTAATTAATTTAAAAGTAAAATATGTAGGCTGTAAATTTCATATTCTTTGGAAATTTTTTAATTTGAGAGTTTTATTTTGGATTCTAGGAAGAAAAAAAAATATATCTGAAGGACATGTGGCAAGTTCTTACCAATTTTTTTTGTTTATTCAAATAAAACATAAATTATTAACGAATAAAATTAATATACGAAGCTACATCATCTTTCTCGGTTTAACAACTTTACAACTTAAGAAATCTCTCCTTTTTATAGTCACATACTGGCATTTAATTGCATTAATTTCTATTCGTCAGATTTAATGTTATGGAGGCGAAGTTACTGGAATTTGTGCATTATCGCCTTTCAAAAATATTTTTGCATGCATTTGAAGGGGCCGCGGTAGCCTAGTGGTCAAGGTCGTGGATAGCGGCTGGCGGTTTTCGTTCAGTCGCGGGTTCGATCCTTGGCCACCAAAGACCCGCCGTGTAGCCGGGGCTGATGCACGTTAAATCTGTTCGGGGCCCAAAGTCCTCCCGTTGGCGTGGTGTGGATGTTAGGAGAGGGGGTGCCAGCTCAGGTGTCGTCCTCGTCACTTGACCGTGGTTCAAAATTACGAGGTCCGTCGCCAATAGCCCTCGTGTTGCTTCTAGTGCGACGTTAATAAAAACTAAACTAAACTAAAGCATGCATTTGAAGAGAAACAAAATCGTAGTTGCAATTAAATTGTTGTTTCTTTTTAATTGTAATTGAACTTCTAAAGGAAAAAAAAAACAGACTTAGATTTTTTTTTATTCATACCTTAATTTAATATATATAATTTAATGGAAATCTTTCACAATAATTCTTATCTTGTTTTTTTTTTAAAAAAGCAAGAAAATTAAATCTGTTACATATTCTTCACATATTTTTAACATTTTCTGTCACATATCCGATATGTCATGTTAATTTTACTAGGTCATTTTAGAACCATGGTATATTTATTTAATATGATGTTAATGAATGCTGAGTAATGTTTTGAAATGTATAACTCTTTTGTAAAAGTTGTTAATATCTTTATAAAATATGTCGCAAATTACAACAGAACAAAAGAAAAATTTGAAAGAATTTTTTTTTTTTACATATCATATAGTTGATTAAAAGGATATAACATTTTTTTAAAAATATCAATGCATTATTTTTTTTCCTTCATTCTTCTTAAATGAATATTAATATATTTTGAAAAATGAAAGAAGGCATTTTAATCAATATATGTCATTCAATTCATCTTAATGTCACAAAAATTTGCTGTAGATAAATAGGACGAACATTTATTTTCTAATAATAATAGTCATATTATTTGATTGTACTTTACATTGTTAACAGTAGCTGTCAAAGTACTAACCTTGAGAAATGTATCACTTAGAATATAATACTACCAAATCTAAAAAAATTTCTATATCATAAAATGTCTCTTTGGGATTAGCCTATATTTAAAGACACATGTCTTTTGAAATAAAAAAAAGTCATATTTTATGCCTCTAAATTCTTTGTACGGTTTTTAAAATAATTTTCACTTGACATTAAATTATTAATTATTTTCTTTATAGTTTAGAAATAACCACACAAATTATACATTATTAATATTGAGTTTTCATTAATTGCTACTTACCTCTGAAATAGTGTTCAATATTTTATTCATATTTTCTCTTCTTTTGGTTTTTGCTCTGTCCATTGCAGCCATTTTATTCAAAACTGCATCAATCTTGGATACTATGTTGCCTATCGAATTCTCCATTTTATCCACTCTTTCGGATAAACTATGAAGAAAAAAAAAATTCTCATTATTTTTCCGTTTTCAGTAATGATATTTGTGTAATTAAATTAATCGTTTTTCTTTTGAAGTGTTACGTTAAATGCACTAAAATTTAAACTAAAATTTAAATCGGTATTTTTAGTATTATGTTTTCAAAAAATTTAAAATAGTTGCCATGTCTCAGAATATCAAAACAAAAAATAATAATCGAGATCATCCCTTTATATCTTAACATTTTTTTTTGTAGAGAAACAAATCAAGACAATTAATTTAACTGAAAATAATATAATATTTAATTATTTTTTGGAATGACATCCATCATAATCTCGATTTCTTAGGAAGAAAAAAAATATCCTGAACTGTTCTTAAAACTTCTATATGATTTTGGTTTAAAATTATCGCAACGCGTAAGATTATATTTCAAGCCGGCAAATTTTACTTAGGATATATAAAAAAAAAATATATTAAATTTTTTTTGAAATAGCCACTTTAATTTTGGTAACCAAAAATGATTCAGTGTAAATACAATTTCCCAGATATATTATTTATTGAATTATAACTGATACACTGATACAGGCTAATTTTATTTTAAATTTAATGTTAAATATGTAATTGTTATGGAAGGAATTTTTAAGAATTTTAATGTAGATTTAATTTCATTATATGAACATAATATGTAATGATAATTCGTGATTTTGTAATATTATTAAATGATGCTATACTATTATTTAGTAATTATAGCTTATAACTGTGTCATTCGTAAGTAGTCTGAATATGTGTAATAGAATTACTATATATATATATATATATATATATATATAGGTGTGTCAATAGAATTAGTAAGAATATGGTAAAAAATGTGCAATATTATTAAAAATATATCACGAAATTAAATTCCTTTTTCATGTTTTCTTCCAATTTCTTTTTTCAAGTTAAATAATTTTCTAGGAGAAATTAGAATTAAACTGAAACTCCAAATGGAAAATTCTGTCTAAAAATTTAATTTCGATGTATTGCTGCCCTTTAAATATAATTTAATGAAACAATAATTAATGAGTCTGTCTAACTTTTTGTATGTTTTAGAAATACATATATCTTATCTTGTTATTATACGTAATGCATATATTTTAATTCATGAAATGAAGCTTACTGACCTTTGTATATCATAATTTGTGTCTCCTATTTCTATCGCCAAATAATTGAGATAGTTTTCTTCGTCCATTTGATTATCTTCCAACTTTAAGCTTCTTGCACTTGCATCAAAATGTTTCATTTATTTTCAGGATGATATAATATTTTGAAATTTATTTTTAAGCATATAGAATACACCAGAAGTAAAGCAAAACTTTGTGCATAGTCGGTGATGCAATCCACGAAATTCCCTTGATCAAATCGGCAGAAATCCCCATATTAAACATTAATGATATTGGCCCGGATTTGTATGCTTTTTGCGCAAGAATTTTTATGTTGATTAGTTAATAGTAATGAAAAGTACATTATTATTTTTTAAATGATAAATACTATATTATTGGTCCGTATTTTTTTACGATCAAAAATTTATGAAGTAATTTGTTTTTTGAATATAATGATTTGAAAATGAAGTATACAAAATATACATTCATTCCTTGTTTTCTCTTTTTAACCCTAAGGACCTATGCACTTTTTAGTTTTCATATTTTTTTCCAAAAAATGAATTTTATTTTAAATATTAAAAAAATAAATGCTAAGTAGAATAATAACATTCCTTCGATATTTTTTTTCAACATGATTTTTGTATTAGTGTTTTGATTGAGTAATAGTGTTTTTATGTGATTTATGCCAAGAATGAAAACTAATGTTTCACTAAAAATTGAATTTGATTGTGATTTTACCTCACCATGTATTCTTTAAAGAAACATGTTACTCAATTCGACAAAAACTCGTTTTTCATTTTTAAACACCAGTTTCGCCAATGAATGATTTATTTTCAATAAAAGTAATTTCAATCTTACCTTATGTATAACTTTCTATTTAAATATTCCAAAAGCCATCTAAATCATGACTATGATTAGATTAAATGATATGCAACAATAAGTTTTTAAAATTAACATTTAATTTTCTGTTGCTGTAAATCAGTTCCTACATTTACTAATTTAACAGTAAATTTACTCTACAAATTTCCTTATTTCAGGCCTGTATTCTATATCTCTCGCGGAAAAAATTTCCTATTATAGTATTTAAAAAATTCGACTCTTTTTATACTGAAAAAGGTTCCCACGTCCATTGAAACTCGTATTTTTCATTTGTTTCCATAGAATAAAAGAAACTTTTAGATAAATACATGCAGCGTTTTTAAATTCTTTTTTTCCCCATGTGAACATATTGCTCGTTTCTTTCTGAAAATCCCTCTCTGAGGGAAAATTAAACTATATTTCCCTTTCTGTTCTCTCACCCGTTGAAATCTTGTTGCGAGACGAGAGAAGCCATGGCAACGGAGGTGACAGCATTGGACGATTCATTAGATTCCGGTTTGTGGACTTGGCGTTCGATTTCCAGGCGTTGGTTATCCAAATCGGCAAGCATCATTTTCGTTTCATCTGCATCCAATTCACGATCATTGTTGATGTCATATTTAGCAAACAACATTTCGATTTCCATATCCGTGAAATTTTGTCTGAAAATTATAATTTGTGAAAAACTAGTAGACACACACATCACTCACAAAAAATTATCATTTAAAAATTCATAAAAAGTTATCAATATGAAATTATTAGTCTTTTACACTACTTTATGCGCTTAAAACTTTTAATAGTTTTATTTTTAGCATTGGCAAATGTTTTATCTTAAAATTTTGTTAAAGGTAAAACATGTTTAAATCAAATATTTAGAAGAAATAAATAAAATATTATTTCTTTATGATTTGAATATTTTTTGGGAAATTGAAGTAAGATGTGTAGCCACAAAACTTAAAATTTCTATAAACATTTGCAATATTTTAATGTATATTGTCTTAAAAATGAACTCTGATATGTAACTACACATTTACTAATTTAATTCCTATGAATTGGTATTGGCATTTTTTATTATTTTACTTAATTATGAATAAACAGGTATTTAGATTTTTGTATAATTTTAAAATATATAAATATGAACTCATAAATTATTTATGTGAAATGACTATATACGATCATCTTATTCATAAATAACATACACGACTTAAAATTTAATTTTTGGTTTTTAGTTTTATTCAACTACTTAATTAAACTGTTATTTTATCATTTTTATTTTCAAAATTTATCCAGTCTAAACTTTTACCTTACGTTAAAAAAATATGAACAAAGCCAATAATGCGTTCTTAGGAAGGAAAAAAAAAAAAACTTGTATTAAAATAAGTTCATGTGGTTATATATGACAACATATTACTTGTTTATCGTACAGCGTACTTAAAATTTAAAAGCACAAAGGGCATGAATATTTTACTTTTAACAGAAAACTTCATTTTATATTTAAGTATAGGAGACGAAGTATGAATTTTGTTTTTATATTTAAAAAAAACTGGTTAGTCTAAACAGGAAAAAGTATATTAATTATTTTCATAAATATTTATGAGTTCAGCATATGACATTAATTTTCTCTTAAAATGATATATCTTATATGAAAAACGTTATAAGTTTGGTCCTTATTCTGTAATTTCAGGCGAAGAGGATTATATATATATATATATATATATACACACACATTCATACATACATTTATATATATACTCAAAATAAAAATTATGTAATGAAAAATTATTCAATTTGTAACTACTATTTGCGATTGACAATATCCTAATACTTAGAATATTAAAACATTTTTATACATCCCATTTTGTGATTATTCCATACATTTCATTTGAACTTACTGTCTGAGCTTCTGACGAACTTCTTCAAAAGTCAATTTATTATCACCATTTGAATCGGCCAATTTAAGAGCATTTTGAAGATCCAGAAGTTGATTTCTTTTGCCAAGTTTACCCATCATGTTGTTGAAACCCTTTATTTAAAAATAATAAATAGAATATTTTGTGATAGTAACATAATTCAAATAATTTTATGTACAAAATGTTTTAAAAATGACAAATACCTTCTTAAAGTAATCTGCAATTTCAAATTCATTCTTTTGGGAGGCAATTTCCGCTTTCACTTCGGCATATGTATCGTTAATAATAGCCAAGAACATATTCTAAGAGGGAAAAAATATGCTTTATTAGTTAAAAATATAAGTATTCAGATGGTGCTGTGACAGTTTAAAGTGCTGTGACGTTAAAGTGAATCAATTATTTTAATTTACCATTAAAACGAAGAAGACAAAGAACACATAGCTTAGAAAGTAAATTGGACCCAGAATTCGATTAGCAGCTTCGAGCTCGTAAAAATTGAAATCTCCCAAAATAAGCCTAAGCAGAGTAAATCTGAAAATTGAGTGAAAAGAGAAAAAAATTATATACACACGGAATACTTTAAATTCATGGAATTTTTTTTTGTAAACACATTATAGTTTATATCAATTAAAAGATGCATACACATATATTAACATATTAATAAAACTTACTTACACGGCTTTCGCAAATGTACTAAAGTCTCGAACAACGGTACCAAATAATAGGTAACCTAGCTGAGCGAATGCGAAAAATACTATGAAGAACATGATTCCAAATCCTGCTACGTCTTTGGAACACTAAAGGACGAGATTTATTTTAAAGATTATTTATTTTTCATAAAGTACATAGTATATTTCTTCACTTTTATTGATTATTCAGATTGTTTGCTTTATGTTTGAAAGACATTAAATGCTTTCATTCTATTTCAGTTTAGCATACAATTGAGAAACATATTATTTATTAATATTCTTTTTTAGAGAATTATCAAATTTCATGAAATTAACATTTTTGTAATTTATTTTAAATCTACCCATGAATAAAATTATTGCTGATTTAAATACGCTGTATCATTTTATATTAGAATAATTTGCATTTAATTATAGGTACTAAAAGAAGTTTTATTACTGTTTATCTTCTATTTCTTATATATTTTTATATTTCGTAACTATTTGGGAAAATACGGGTTAAAATGCTTACAAATACAAAATAATATTACTCTGTTTGCAGTTACATATTTTTAACACAATAGACTTTGTGTAACTTCCAATGTGATGACTTTATTCAAATCGACAATATTTTAAATGATATTAAATCTGCACTAAAAAGTCTATACATCTGTTTTCCGATAGATACCGTAAAATAAGCTTTTGATGTTTAGTACTACTCATAGAACACTCTAAAATGTGATGATCTCTAGTAAACCTTAAAGTTAATGTTTTTATTTTATGACATGTTACAATGTGTAAATATTAATACTGTTCGTTTTGATATTTAACATATTTAATTTAAGTACTTAATGTATTTCAACTTATTTAGGTATTATTTAGGCAACTTATTAGTTATGATGTTGCAGTAATTTACTGCTCTATAAGCATATAAAAATGCTATGTATTTGGTTTTTCAAGATGGTCAATCAATAGCATAATTCAGCACGTTTTTATTAATATTGCAATTAAAAATCTGGAGAAAACGTGTTCTATTTATTAAAAAGGATTGACTTTTAACTAAACTTATTTAATCCCTAAATATAACGTTCAACACAAGTATGTATCCTGGAATTTTTTCTGATTTTATACTAGCATTGATTTCTCAAACAATTTTAGTAAAAATTTATCTTTTATTTTGATTTTGTATTCAACGTAGTTAGTTTTAATGCAAAATCTGCAATTGCATTCTGAAAAGCTACATAAAGTTTACATACTCTTGAAAGCGTTGATGACAACTGTGTCATAGTTTTGTTGAAACTGATGTACTTGAATATCTTTATCCAAGCTAAGAAAACCGTCAAGGCTACTAGATTGTTAAATTGAGTCTGCCAGTATCCCAAGAATTCGAAGTTCGGATAACTGTCAGGTTGACTGAGTAATTCTTCAAGTAAACCCTCCATCACCATGTTTCTGTACACGCTGAAGCCTATGCACATGATAGATACCTGAAGAAAGAAATGGTTGAAAAGTATATGTAACATTTCTGTTCAAACACTAAACAAATTAATGCGCAATATAGAGTAATCAGGAATGTTACTACAAAATTTATTTTCATGGAATTTTGTATAATCTTGCTTATAAAAACAAATGTTCGTAATGATGGGAACTTTTTCATTTTCGCATTAATGTTTAACACAACCGTAATTGAAATTTAAAAGTAATTAAAAACAGATGGTGCGACTTTGCACAGTTTCAGTTCAAATGATTTCTCCAGTTTTTCCCTTAGGTGAGGAAATGACTTGTAAGGTACTTATCCGGTTTAACTAGGCCCCAGTATTTTCTTAAATATTCTTTTCATTTGGTCAGTGGAAGTACGATTGCATTATTGTACTCGTATTATTGTGCATATGCCTTTTAATACAAGTAGTTGTATATGATTATTTGAATGACTTCTTTTAGTATGGACCATTTTTCTGAAGAAAAACTCATTAAAAATACTATTTGCAAAGACAGAAGAGATTAATTTTCTCTTCTGTCCCAGCTTTCTAGAATGCTGGGTTACAATTTTTTAGCTTATAAAATACAGCTAATTATGATACGGTGATATGTTAAACATAGCATTTTTTTTTAAACTGATATTACTTATCTTATGTTCCAAAATGTTTTAATATTCATATAATTATATTTCATCTGGCGCTTTATCATAAAACCAAGATCCGTTCCAGCAATGGACGATTAAGGCTCCCGTCTACCCGCAATTTTGATTTCGTTAGTTTAATGTTAATCCTATGGAATTCTGACTTTAATTCTCATATCTTTACTATTTGATCTATTTGAATGCCATAAAATGCATCTGAAAGAGCAAAAAATAATGAATGCTTCTGTGGAATTACATTTTTCCTAAGATTTTTAAAAATATTTTTATTCTTATTTTAATGATTCGTTTTTGAGTTTTCCGGTCTTTAAAGAATATTTTCAAATATTTTTAAAAATCGGAGGAAAAAGGTAATTCCACAGAAGCATTCATTATTTTTTGCTCTTTCAAATGCACTTTACTGCATTCAAATAGATCAAATAATAAAGATGAGAGAATTAAAGTCGAAATTCCATAGAATTAACATTAAGTCGATGAAATCAAAATGGCGGGTAGACGGGAGCCTTAAGAGGACTCTAACTGTTATAATAAGTTTTAATGTGTTATATATAAATATTATTTTAATATTAAATAACGAAAAATGCATTATCTTTATCAATCTGTTTTGGAAAAATCAAAAGTTAGTAACAAATGTTCGGAAAACTGTCAGCTTCTCAACTTTTTTTTTTTAAAAAAAAGGGTTTTGAATATTAAAAAAAAAAAAAAAAAAAATGTTTTCCTCATTTGTTATTTATTGCTGTTTCTTGGTGTAATTTAAAATGTTTTGCATTAAAAAAATAGGGAATGAATTACGAAGTATCAAATAGGAATCTGCTCACAAATGCTTAACAATGAGGAGCAATTTAGTTCATACTGTTACTATTTGAAATAACTTTTTAATGCGGAGCTTTTTTTTTTAGCATTGAAAATGTTTCATGAGACCCAGATGAATCTAACTGTCTTTAGATTAACATTTTTCTACATATTTATATGAAGTTAATCAAGTAAAATTTTTTTTCTGCTTTATTTATTAATGGAAACCATGGAAATGCACGAATAAATTATTTCGAAGACTATACACTTGAGAATGAAACAGATATAGTCATAAAATTCATAAAAATATATATCTGAAATTCTGACTTTCATTTAAAATTTCGGATATTCTGGTAACGTAAGAAAGAAAATCGAAAAGGCTTAAAATTGTCTTAAAAGCAAAAATAGCCCTGTAAAAAATTTAATTTTTTACGTATTTTTTAGAAAAATGTATACATAGTTATACTCACCACAAGAACCAGAATGTCTTGAATGTTAAAGAAATCCTTGAAATATTTGCATTTATTCCGTTTAATCTAATAAGAATAAAAATACTTATAATATACTTATAAAATTTATATTTTTCATAATTAAATTTTAATTCGCATACAGGCTGCTTGAAATAAGATTTAGTCAAACTTTTATTTAAAATCATCTTTGTTCAGCTAATCTTTTTTAGCTGGTTATTATCTTAGAAAATTGTAAGTATCTTAATGTATGTGAGAAGCTGAAAAGTGTTTAACAAGTTAAGAGAGGGCAATTGAAGGCGATAAAAGAAATTATATTTAATTACATCTTTTTTATCGAAATTATTTCTAATGTTTGGAAATTATATTTACTGTTTCTTTAAAGCCTATAAATTATGACCATTATTGATTTAATAACTATATATCTTATTCAACCACAGGAGCTGATAAAATTATTTTGTGATGACAAAATATTTTCTTCTGTTATATTCATTAATTTATAGTATTTGAAAAATAATAAGCCAATTCATTTTAACTGAAGTTACACACACAATTACCGCTTACCTCCAATATTTCTTCTATGAGATAATAAACCACGAAGACAGTGAAGATAATTTCGCAGATAAAGATGAAATAGTCGCTTGTTGTCACGTAACGAAGTAATTTAACTGTTCGAAATGACCACGAAGGTATCATACCACCTGTTGCTGGAAATTCGAAGACGATCCTATTTGGTAATTGAAACAGTTATTGGATTGATGCTGCGTAATTTTCAATTAAATGGATAGTTTTAAAGACCACACACAGATTATAAATTGTATAATAAGGTATAAAAAAGATAAAAACAACAACAACAAGGTATTGTGAGTTTTTAAAAATTTTTTTTAGCTGCAAAATTAAATAGAAACAAATTAATTGTCATAATATCACATTGATCCAAATCTTGAAGCCTCGTTTTTTATTATAGAAATAATGTTTTAAATTAGTTAATAACAGTATTTTTTATACAAAGCTGTAAAGAATTTGTGTTAATTTATTTTTCGAATAAATTAGATTGTTATGCGTAATTAAATGCTTTAAGTTGAAGTTTTATCCTAACTTATATTCATTTAATATATATTTTTCAACTGAATATTATTTAATTGCATTACACAATTAGAAATAATCGAATACCAAATTTTGTATTGCTTAAAAATTTTCTAAATGAGACGTGATTTCAAACTGCACTTTTAAGGATTGTCAAGTATGTCTTAAGGCCTTTATAAACTATACGAAATTTTCCAGCATAATTTTAAAAGCAAGTAACTTGAAATTCTATAAAATTAAAGGCAAATTTTTTTTCATAATTTCTTACTTTGCAATGGAAAACAAGTTAAGATTCGCATTATACACCGTAAAGTCTAAGAACACTGCTCTGGTTGCCCTTGATATCCACAAATTTTCTTTCAGGAGGGCCATCACTGCTTTGGATTCCGCTTGGCTAGTACCTAAATCTGCGTAGGAGCCAGCCCCACTATAGGTTGCTAACAGACCCCAGTGACTGGATCCTCCTAGTTCACGCTCAGAGAAATATGTCCATCTACATCAAGATAGAAATTTAATTGTATTAAAGAGATAAAATTCAGCTCTTGATAACTGTTATAATATGGGAACAATTCGGCTAAATGATATAAATATTTATTCATTCTAATCTATCAACTGCATGGCAGAACGTAAAACTGACGTATTCAAATATGACTTAAAATTTTGATAAGTTTTAGTTGCAACAAACATTTTATGAGGTAATTAAATTATTTATATCAACAAACGGTTTTATAAAATAGTCAAATATAGTTCGAACACGGTAAAAGGATCTCTGGTACCGCTTTCATTTCATCGTTTGGAGAAATTAAAACACTATTACAACTCCCAATTGCGAAGTTTGTAATCCTACAATTTTTTATCTTGAAGATTTGTTGAGATCAGTATCAGGTTGCATTCTAAAAAAAAAAAAAAGAAAGAAAAAAAAAAGTACGCCTAAAAGTAAAATGTGATTGTTTACCAAACAGAAGCATTATTACGTGGTTTCCAGAGAATATTATAGTAAAAAAATTGGAACCGCATGAAATGCGTGGAGACCAACCTTTTCATTTGGTATTCGATCTAAATGACAGTGTAAATGCAACACTATGAACGCATGTTCAGAAAAATTTGCAAATTGCTGGGTAGACACAGTGCACCGAGTTTTGCAAATGATGCGAAGTGCGTTGCATCCTTGTACAGGTGAAGCGAGCTATAAGGGGAGGAATCTACATAATCGGTTATAGTTGAGTTGCTCCATCTTCTTGCAAATTGTTTCTCTGTCGTATAGGGAACATTTAGTATTGAGTATGCTAGGATGCCAAAGACCAAGGCACTTTCAGCAGACAGACGAGTGCACCAGAGTTATGATGACTGGGCTGAGAAAAGCAGATTGGTTCCTGCGCCAAATCGTAGAGGACAGGCTCCTATCGCGTCCATCGTACACCGGCTGTAATAAAGATGGCTGGAAGAAGGTAATGGGGCACGTTCTAGGAATGAGATATTGCCAAAGTGGATATGGTCAGCACGTATGGACCGACGCGTCCGCGGGCTTGCGCTGGAGACCCCGCAGGTCGCTTCCGTCGGCAGGTGCAGGACACACTTGTTACCAAAGCTCCTGCTCAAGAGCTACTATATTGATCAGGACCGTTGTTCGCCGATTAGCTTCTGGGGGCCTACATTCATGGCGTCTGTTAAGAAGGCTCCCATTGAATCAAGAGCACAGGTGCCTCCGTTTGAAATGGTTTCGGGATACAGCCACTTGAACTTCCGAGTGGCATGATGTGTGTCTTCAGAGGAATCATGCTTTTACTTAAACAATGACGGCCACCGTGTACGAGTCTGGTAAGGACCTCGTAACCGGTCCAATCTGACCACAATTGTAGAACTCTATACCACGCAACTGCGCTAGAACATGGTTTAGGGCGTCATAACTTACAATTGCAAATAACTTCTGGTCCGTATTGTTCACAGTATGGTGTCCCAACGATAAGTGGGTGATGTGCTCCATTTAATAACTCGACCGTTTCTTCAGGGGATACCGAATATCATTTACTAGAAGGATAACGTCATACCTCACTCTGTGAGACCAGCCAATATGCTCTGCAAGGCACCCGAGTGCTTCCCTGGCCATGAATTTTACAGGATCTTTCAATAACTGAACATGTTTGGTACGTGATTGAATGTTGTTTGCATAGGTTATCACCGACACGTTTAGAAGACGAACTGTGTCAAATAATTGAGAGAGAATGGATAATTATTCTTCAGGGAAAATCTGCAAACTTTTTGAGTCTGTACCTAGGTATGTTGCTGAATGTATTGCCACCAAGGGTGGTCCAACAAACCACTGAGAATACTATATAGTCGCCCTATTTATAAGTATATAATATCATAATAAACAACACTTACTGTTCGCTAATTTGCCTCACGTTTTGCCTATTTTCATCGCGTTCAGCTCATGCGTTCTAGATGTTGCATTTTCACTGTCACGCAATGCACATTTTAGTTAATTCAAGATTTTTATTAATAAAGTGTCATCTATTTTTCTCCCAAATAATGTAATAGCTCTGTAGCGTGGGCTATTCACTGTTTTTCCTTCTCTAACCTTGGGGACTTTTATATCCGATTTCTTTAAAATAAAATCTTGCCTCAATGAAATGAAATGTGATTCGTTCGATTAGATTGAAGTTAAGATGCGTAATGAAGGGATTTGAGTAAATGTATATATAAGAGATGCAGATTTGAATACTGAAATTAGAAGTTGGTTGTTGATGGATGATAGAGATTGTTGTGTAACAAATAAACATCAGAAGCTGGCCAAGTTTGAATATAGATCCTTTTTGGGGTAAGTCCATATAGGAAGGACTTGTATTTTCGCTCGAGCTCTCAACCTCGAGATAGTTTTCACTCGAACTCGAGTGAACTTAAATTATTATTCCAAACTATATCTTAGGCTTGTTAAGGAAAAGTAGCCCTACTGCTTGAATTTTTAAGCATTTATGACTTGTAGATAAATCAATAAGCTGTTTTGCTATTTATCTGGCGTTTTCTTCATTTCATTATGAAATTATTGATAGTCTACATAAGCTTAATGCTGATATTTGAAATAAATAATAGAAAGGCGTCACAATTCCTATGATTAAATTATGAGCAAAAGTTAAAAAATTGATACAATAAAAATTAAGATGCATTACAACAATAAAAAATGCCGCTCAGTTTAATTTATTGACGTTAGAAGTTGTAAATATTCTATTAATATCTTATTTAATATCTTTTCTATTTACATAGAATATGTTTGTGATTATTAACACGGTAAAATGAATATGTGTTAATTGTTATGTTATTTTTGTGTTCGAACCATTTTAATTTCTCCGTGAAATTTCTTTTAAAACTTGATTAAGATATAAGTAATATTAGAAAAAAAGTTAAGTACTTTTTAATCCATCAATTATCTTTTTTTTTTCATTTACATCCGCAAAAATGACCGAAAATAGATTAAAACTGAGCGTTTTTTTAAAGTTCTGAAACTGTATTTTTCTTACATACTCGTGATTTTTATCATCATATTTAAAACATTTATCATCATTACTTTCTTTCCTTTATAATATGCTAAGGCTCCCGTCCACCCGCCATTTTTAGTTGAAGAACATACTGTCAACCCTAAAGAATTTTTAATTTTTTCATAACAAGGTTATTTTGTTTATTTGATATATTTTAAGTGCCAACAATGCCCAATGAATGACGTAGATTGAAATGGTAAAAAGTTTATAATATTAAAAGGTTTTTTAATTAATTTTTTTTGTCAATTTTGGAGAATATTTTCAGATATGATTTAAAGATCTGATAACCAGCAAATGAAAAAAAAATCAATTGTAGACTGTCGTCAGAACTTAGACGGATATAAAAATTCTATTGAAAATGGAAGAAAAGAAATAAATGGATAGAAATATTTGTTATTTTTAATTATTTTGATACAACTTTATTTTATTCCAATTAATGTAATGGTTTTTGTATTTGAAGAGATAATAAAAATTCATAAGGCCACATTGTAATGAGGACTAATTCAAAATGGCAGGGCCTTGAGAATGAAAACAACAAAAACAACTTTTATATTGCTTTGAGCTTCATACAAAATGCTGCCTTCTTAGGGGAATATATTAGGGAAAGAAAAATAATTAAATACCCTGTTTCCTAAATGGGACACATGTACAAAGATTTGTTTGTGTGGAAGCAATAAAGAAGTATTGAGAACAGGGTTACTTAATTATTACAAAATCTTTACGAAAAGTCAAGGTTTAACATGCCGTATGTAAGAACTTGTCCTTTTATTTTTAAACTTATTAAAATATATTTTTAAAACTTCAAATCATAAAGCTGAAACATTTTAAAAAATAAATTAATAAGTTCATGGAATATATTAAATAACGCAACCTACGCCGTGCCATTCATGATTCCAAACGGCCTTTTGTCTTCCACTTGTGGAGAGTAGACATCATAGCATTCTGAAATGGAAGATTTGAAATCATCGTGCACTACACATGAGTCATTTCTGACTCGCAACATTCGCATTCTTGGTGAACCTAGCAATCGGTTCTCGTACAAAACATTCCTGTCTTCTTGCAAAGTTGGCGTATTGTCGTTATCGTACCATTTCTCCCAGAACAAACAGTCATGTAGCACATATTGCTCAAACTGAAATTGAGAAAGATGTAGAATATGAATGTATATGTATGAATGACATAAAATACAAATGCAAATAAACATCAATGCATTATAAAACGCATACAGAATCAAAATAAATTTTATAAAACTTTTTTAAAATAAAAAAATACAACAAACTTAATATCAAAAAGAATATATTAAGAAAAACAACAGTGGAAAATTGAAAAAGAAATTCTATTATTAATTAACAAATTGGAAAGAAAGCTGTTTAATACCACCACTAGATTAGAGTAGTGATATTCTGCTCAAGCATTTTTTAATGATTAAACTTTCGCAATCTTTTGCATAACACGCACGCACGCACGCACGCACGCACGCACGCACACACACACACACACACACACACACATGCATGAACAAACAGTAAAAACAAAGCACGTGAATAATTAAAAATGTACTTGGCATTTATATTTCTGGTTCTTCAATGAATTTATTTATCGATTTAATTCTGATAATCGTTTTTACTGTTTCATGAGGAATGTAATGCGTATATAGAAATTTAAAAAGATTTAAATTTATAAACGCAGTTTTATAGTCACGATTTCTTTAATAAGTATTTTATTTTTTAAAATATTGAATTATATGCTCCAGTTTTAACCGATTTCTTTAAAAATGACTCATTGATAGCAGGCTCTTGCCCTCAATTCCATGAGTAATAAACTAGGAAAGTGGAGTGCCAGCTTAAGTTTCTACCGTTTCAGTTGATCTTGATTTAAAATTTTGGAGATGTATTTGTGTTTGCGTGAAGGGAACAATAATTGATTGGTTTTATTAACCTCGCACTAGGAGCAACATGAAGGCTATTGGCGACGGACTTTGTAATTTTTAATCTCGGTCGAGTGACGAGGACGACATTTGAGCTGGCACCTTCCTCTGCAAACTTCCACACTACACCAATGGGGAGGGACTTTGAGCCTCCACATATTTAACGTTAATCGGCTTCGGTTACACTGAGTTTTTTTTTTTGTAGCAACAAGACTCGAATCCACGAGTCGACGAAAACCGCCGACCACGAGTACACGATCATGACTACTAGGTTGCCACGATATATATATATATATATATATATTATCTTCATTTAATTGATAATAATCACATTTTATTTCGTATGGTTATTTTATAAAAAATATCTTTTTATTAATTAGTACAAATGGATTAAATGTCAGTAAATAGTTCCGGGACTGATACATAGAAATGCATTTATTTACATGGCACATTACTGGGAATAATTATGGGATTACATTTCTCCTTTTCTGTTCGAAATAACTGATGAATCCAAACCGAATCCACAAGAGGGTGAAAACTGCTGTATTTTGTCATTTATTAAAAAAAAAATAAATTAAAAGCTATGTGTTGAAACAGAAAGTAAGAAAATAACAAATGAAATCATACCCTCCAAAAATCGATTATCTGCGTGGATCCTTTCACGTTGTTTCTGGTATCTTCGTACGGTGATTCCAAGAATAGTTCGCTGATCACTTTAGTCAAGTAGTACATGTTAGGACTCATCATTCCGAAAGTCACTGGATGCATAAAACAAGTGACATTAGGAACCTTTTGCAGGAATTAGCGGAATACACATGATAATGTTGCTAATCAAAACAAAAATCAATCTTGAGGAAGCAACAAAGTCTTCCTCGAGTCAATTCCAGTCCGTGGCTTACCACGTAATTTATATGAGTACGTTTTAATGTTTATTCCTCAATATTTTATGAAAAAAGTATAGCTTAAATAAAAATAAATCGCAGTAAATTTTTAAATTGTATATATATTTAAAATTTACTATCGGAATTCGTTATATTTCAAAATTTGATATTGGAATTTGTTATTAATTTATTCTCTTGTATCTTCGGAGCCCGAAGATGTTGAAAAAATTTCAAGAATTCATACACTTTTGTTAAACTAATAATAAACTCAGTTTTAATAAACTAAATTATTAAAAAAACATATATTTTGAATAGAATAGGACCATTTCCGAATTTTACAGAGTCAGGTTGTTTCTTGGATTAACTGCCAAATGACCAGGATTCGAATACAATCTCTAAAAGGTGTACAAAAAATTAAATAGCTCGTTTTATTTTAAAAGAGAGACCATCAAATTCTCATTTTAAGAGACATGATAAAAATAAATTTTTACTCGGTGAAATAACTAGCTAAATAGAAGTAGGGAAATTAATGAAAGCTTCAATGAAGTACGTGGATATACTGATGTCTAAATTCAAATCTAGGCTCGATGCATCTCAATTTAATTTCAGCGCTAGGTATATGATAAGGAATGAACAAACGTATTAGTTTTGATATAATGCTACACACATAATCCCAATTTATCCTCTATCTCATCATTACTTTATTCATTAACTATTGTGGATAAGAATTTTATATACTCTGTGTGGCTAAAAAAGTTTTAATATTGTTGTAACAGAATCAATGTGTGGGCCGTCATTCCCGTTCTTAAAGCAGAGAAACAAGTTTTAAGTCTTCTGAATCCGGTTTACAAATTACATCAGTTCATATTGAGCCCTCA
This sequence comes from Nephila pilipes, assembly GCA_019974015.1. Lineage (NCBI taxonomy): Eukaryota > Metazoa > Arthropoda > Arachnida > Araneae > Nephilidae > Nephila > Nephila pilipes. The sequence goes on along the minus strand of BMAW01002303.1, from coordinate 222,051 downwards.
TTAAGTTAACATTATTTCTATGTTTTAGGTTGTTAACAATTGGAATAGTGTCATATATATAACAGATTAATTGGTTGTGTAATAACGTTATATTTAGAATCAACACGAGGGCTATTAGCGACGGAACTCGTAATTTTGTACCACGGTCAAGTGACGATACCTGAGTTGCTCCCTCCCTTCTAAACTATCAAACCAATCTAATGAGGGGATTTAAAGCCTCGACAGATTTAACATGTACCAGTCCACTACATGGAGGATCTATTGTGGCATCAGTACTGGAACCCACTAGTCGACGGAAACAATACTGATCTCGAGATCATGATCATTTGGCTACTGGGGCCACATTTGTAACATAGTTATGCGATGAAGTTTTGGCTTATAAGTGCTAAATCTGGCCTCGAAACTTATCATATGTTATAGAATGTTTACAACAATGATTGTTTGTCACGATCAAATGTGTTTATGCGGTCTGAAAATTTCGAGATGGGAAAGTGGACGTTATGGATGACAAAAGAATGCCCTCCTCGCACAGTCAAAATGATTCGGACGTTGAAGCTGTTCCCATTGGGTTGAACAATGATCGCTAATTAACATTTAGAATGCTTCCAATGTGCTTAAATATGAAAAAAGAAAATGTACGTACAATAGTTTCAGAGATTTGGGGAAAAGAAAATTGTACAAACGGTTTGCTCTACATTCCCTAACTATCCAATGACAGGCCGTTTGTCAGTATCTTCTTCAAATCCATAAATCTATCTAGAATTTTATAAAAAGTTTCTGAGGGGCAAACAATGACTCTGAGAGGATTTTTTCCAGAAGGAAGAACAATATATGCATCGTTCTACAAGGGTGTTGAAATGCATCACACACGTGAGTCTGAACTTGATTGCAAATAAAAATTGGCTCTTGATGAACAACACACTATTCTACAATGCACCTGTTATTTATCAGTTTTTGATACAGATAATGTAGCTGTGCAATTCTTTCTCCTTCCCTTATTCAGCCGACTTGACACCATCAGGTTACTTTTTGTTTCTAAAACTGTAATCAAAGCTAAAAGAATAACAATCTGACGACGTCAAAACGATTCAAGAAAACGTTACAAGCATTTTAGCTTGGTTTGCAGCAATTCGAGTACCCGGCAATAAATGTATAGCTTATGGGTCATTTGTAGAATAACTAATAATAAAAATGTATTTTTAATATACTTTCCATTTTATTTACGAAGTAGTCATAAAAGGGTGTAGTCCTTCTGAGTATTACACTGAAAGAAAAAGTTTATTTTTTTTAGCTATTTGCATTAACTTTGAGAAATGAATGAGATTCGCTGTAAGAGGTAGAATTGATTGAACAAAGTAATTCATGCTAAATGACGCAATAAAAAATGTGAATGAACCATACTATATAGCTGTAGTTATTTTTTGATTTCATAGTTATTACATTATTATTTTTTTAAGATTTCACACTCTTTCTAGAAATAAACATCCTATGCAAAACCAAAGGATACGTCCAATATAAATTTAAACAATATCCTCCTTTATACATAGTGGAAATTTTTTTTGTAATCAAGTCTTAATTTTTATAATGGGAATGCGATATGTGCGATACTTACGAATGCATAATATAGTGAGAAAAACCAAGTAAATGACCAGTTCCTTTATTGTTGTTTTCACATACCACTCTCGATCAGCTTCTGCATTTCCCGCCATCTGTCGAGTAGCCCAAACTCCTGAAAATGAAATTTCGAATTGAAAGAATTCGACAATTATTAAAAAAAGGCCCTGCTTAAGTTGATCAAATCTCTTTTAGAATTAAGAATTTATAAAAAAATTAAAATTAATTTCTTATATTTAAAAAAAGGATTTTTGAAATAAAAATGATACATTTTTTACCTTGAAAATCAACATCTATTTTAGAGTTTATTAAGAACAAATAAAAATTTCACCCTAAAAACATTTTAATACTTATTAAAAATATTTAATGATATATTATGTACTAATAAGTAAATTTGAAGCGATAAATCGTATAAAACGATGCAAATTACAAGAAAATACAGTAATCACTGTTAATGATTGTCATGATGTGAAGTTATCTGTTTGAATTTTATATAAATATAAATCAACAATCCACATGTTTTAAACAGTTCTTGTGAATTGGGATTTCATCTATAAAAGCAAAAAATCGATTCAATATCAATGTAATTATTACAGTTTCTGTGTAATTTAGGAAAAAATATCAATGCAGGAACATACGTATAGTAGAAAGAAAATGATTGTAAGCATTATAATGTGAAATTATTATTATACATTAAAATAATAAAAGTATTACAAGTTATGATATATTCAGGTCAGTAAATATAAATACAAATAATGATCATTTTTAAAAATATATTGTTATTTCTTTCTTTCATATTCACATCTTATAATCGTATTCCATCACGTTTTTCTTCAATGAACGAAAATTTTTAAAAAATGGGTTTCTCTTATGAAATTCTTAATGCTCGATATGCATAATATTTAAGTTAAATTAATAGATTTCAAACAGGTTTTTAAGTTTTTAAATGATTGCATAAGAACCGAAATAATTGTGTATTTACAAAGCCTTTTTAACTTGTTTTGTTGAAAAATTTATAATCTGTAACCATAGAATTATGCTTATAATATTCAAAAGTGCACAAGTGAAATATGTTAGGTGGAAACTTATACGTGCAATTTAAAAGAGGGAAACAAGTATTTTAAACAACTTAGAGAGCTTCTGAATTTTACTGTTGACGTAATGAGCTTATTTTTTTTCTAAAAAATTCAGCATAAAACATTTTATTCCAGAAAATTTATTGATAATAGGCATCACAGAATTGTGTATTTGGTAAATTCCTTTAGTATGTTATTGACAAAGCACTTCGTACGGAAGACAAATAAACTTTTTATCTCCATTGAAATGCCTCCAACCATTACGTTAAATGGCAGACGTGATCTCGGATGCTGTGGATTACCATTTGCTGCCTCAGATTCATATCTATTCCTCCTATATGCGGCCACTAAGCTTCTGATTGAGAAGAAATTACCTTACTGGGATTAGACCATTTTATGAGAATGGTAAGATATTGCCTCCAAAAGCCGTCTTCGGCTGCAAGCTTTGTTAGAATTGTAAGGAGGTGGAATACTATCCCTACAAATCCTAATTCTAATACCTAGACAATCTCAAGCTCAGCATCTAAGATATTAGGAGTTGCATGACCTTTTGGAAAAGAACTACCCAAATCATCATTTAATGACGTCATAATCAACGTCAGGCAAGAATGAAAAATCATGGAAAATGTACTAGCCTTTGGGAGAAAATCAAGACGTAAGCACCTACAATTAAGTTAGCTAGATAAAGAAATGGATTGTATCCAGTTAGCGAATCTAGATTCCCTTTCCTAATGTGTGGGAATTGCACTAGACATGCTGACTGGCGTTTCTTTGGTGAAGCACGCTTAAATATTGCTCCTGTCAACGTGTAACACTGGACGTACTGGAGGATAATGATCAGGGATGTAGAGGGTGTGGTGAGTGGGACAATAAATCGCAATATTTTATCAGTCAAAAGCCTTATTATTCAATTAAAGGGTCATTATGTTATAATGTCATTGTTCAAAATATTAAAATTGTCGTGGAATACAATGGGAACACTTTGTAAAATCACACATATGATTTCTCAACTACTATTTTATAAAAATAAGGTGTGGGGAGTGGATAACCTCAAATTGATCTGATAGCGGTTGTGATTAAAACTATGAAAATTATCAAGATGACAATTAAGTTTGAAAATACTTGTATACAGCGAGCACACTAGGATACTGCACAAGAAAAATCTCTAAATATGACCTTACATCCTTATTTTTCGAGATCAAGGATTTACACACACAATTCCGTAAAACCAATCATTGCTGATTCCTTGAAGCTACAGATCCTCAGATGACAACATTTCTGAAAAATGATATACTCAAAAAACTGTTAAATATGTTAAGATCCTTCATCCATAAGGACTTCATCCTTTGAAGGAATAACATTTATATTTAGCATCTGACTAGGAAAGTAAAATATGAACGTCCTAAAGAATACTTATCAAAAAATGTCCTCTAACTACGGAAAATGCACTTGTGAATAATTTTGTGATTTTATCATCTTTTATTTTAACTTCAGTTTCAATTAATGCTTTAGATTAATTTTACTGTTTTCTCTCGACTGAAAAATGTTTTTTCCCAACTTATAGTGTTTTTGTGGTCATTTTTTTGCACATGTTAGCTTTTTTTTAAAAATGTTTATTTGCAAAGTTGGTTTGTTGTTTTTATATTGTCTAAAAATTTCAGTATGAACGATTTCACTTCCAGGAAATTTATTTATCATTTATGTTTGATTTTGGAATAGTATAATTTTAGTACTGGATCAATATGTTGAAATTATAAAATAAAATTTTTCATATTTTTTTTATCAACTCTTGTAAAATAAATACAAATTTTTTATTTAAAATTATTTTAAAACTACAAATTTATGTTAAGTATTACAAAATTTTAAATTTAATTACATAAAATCTAAATAAATTTTTTTAAAAAGTTAAATGTTTTCTTAAAAAATAAAATATAATTGAATATAACTGAATGTCAAATTACCCCAAATTTATAATTGAATGCCTTTTATTTTTTTTTAAAAAAGAATGTTTTCATTTGTGTAATCATGTTATTTTTTAGAGCGATTTACAAATAATTTATTACAACTTAAAATTAATTTATTTTACATTGAATTCAAAATAGTAACAAGCATAATTCTATCAAAAATTTACATGTTTCAGAGAATTTTTTCAGCCAATACAAAGTACTGCAATAATGTTTTTTCTTTATTCCGAATTTATCCTCCCATTGTAGCAGTAAAAAAAGTGACTGAAAGCAGACTAAAGTTGTTCATTGGAAAGAAGGCCCAAATAATAAAATTGTACAGTTAGGTTATTGTTTTTCTGAATGGTTTCCGTGAGTTCATTTTAACACAGCAAATGTTAATCTAAAAATGCTTGTATTCCGTAGTCGTAAAGCGACGGAAATAAATTTGTCCCCATGGCAACCAAATTAAAACGTCATCAAATCTTGTGACGGAGTGATTAAAAGATTTTTTGTTAGTTGTCGTTTGAGCTTCAGTTCGCTATGTTTAATTAGAATTTATGACTGAAGTAGGAAAACTTTATTTACAATTCAAATAAACCTTTCTGAGACCCTGAAATGAGGTAGACGATAAAAAAGGAACTAGGGTTAAGATAGAACGATTCATGGACATTATTTATGATCGCAATTCGTTTTCATTCGGCATTGTTATAGCACTTTTAAACTGATATATGCTTGACCTAATTATATTAAATGAGTTTTATTTCTAGTTGAAATTACGAATTAGATAAGGAGATGGTTTTGAAGGACAAGAGATTGAAAATAGATATTTTACGAATTTTCATGTTACGCCATTAAATCTAAAGTATATTAGAAATAATATTTTGAAAAGTGGAATATTTTTTGCTGTAAAATATTGAACAAATACTGAGTAAAAATTAAACCAGATTTGCTTAAATTATTGTAAAAGTTTCTTTTATTGACTGTTGACATTTTTGTTTGTTTATTGCGATGTATTGAATGCATACAGAGATTAGTATTTTCATTACAACTTTACATTAATGACAAAAAAGTCTTTAAAATCTTTGAAAAACCATTTAACTCTTATAAGTAGTTCAATATTTTAAGCAAATAGCCGAGTTCAATTGTTTAATCATAAAATTCTGATGTAACAGTTTGAATTTCTTATTTTATGAAGCTATTTCAATATTTCTTGATTGATATTTTTGAACTAATTTTATTTTATAATAATGAGAATTTTTTTTTATATTTTCATATTATTAAATAAAGTTTCATGAAAAGGCACTACCCAATTCATACTGATAATTTAAATTAGGTCTCAAAGCGGCATTCATACAAGCTCCTTTAATTATTTTTTTTTAAAGTTGTTTTATCATACTACTATGAGTGTGTGTCTGAAATTCCTAGTAAATGCTACTGATGAACGAGGTCTAGAATATTCATATTTAATGAAAATGATAAATAAATGAAACATGTAATTGCAACAAATGTTATGGGTATGAAAGGAGGCTGGGGGATAAACAAGGTTAAATATATTACTGTACCAGAAATACTTAAAATCTCAGAAATGTTTGGTCAGTCTGAACTGATTACTTAAAATACACATTTTACTTCAGATACTCTTCAGAAATAAAACAAAGAAAAATAAGAAATAGAATCTGTAAAAAATTAAATAGTAAATCTCTTTATAAAAATTATTATAGCAATCTTTACTTAAGTATTAATTCCGATTTTAATATGTATGTGAAGTTGGGTTATTCGCGATTTTCTCTTCACTAACCTTGGGGACTTTAATTGAGATTGATTGCATGAAATAGCAATTTCTTCGCAACCAAAACGAAACGGGATTATGTTAATTAGATGCAGGCGGAAATAAAGTGAAATGATTCAGATATGACGTATATAAGAAAAAGGAAATTTAATGGATAGAATACGAGTGGGATTAGCGCTTAGTGTATGCCTTCCAAGCGATATATGATATCAAGAGTTATTACGGGCGATAACGGTCGCTCAAGATTTGTGAAATCTTGGAGGACAAAAGAAATTTTGGTAAGAGAGTATTAGGTCGGTTGAATAGGTGAATCAATCCAAGGGATATAAAATTCAGATATAAAATTCAAGTCAGTTAACAATGATTGCACGTCAATTAATAGTCATGGATTCCAAATGTTTCAGCCATATGTATAAACTTGAGGCCTAAATTAATAGAAAAGGAGAAAAATCCAAATTCACCTTTTAAAAGCACCATATTTTGGAATTGCTTTAGAATTTCCCATGATCAGAGGCAAATATATATAAAAATTGTGATCAAGGGGTAAATTTTGAAAAGAGTGTTTAGAAATAATGTGTACAAGTATGCTTCTATTATGAGGAGAAAAAAAAAATAAACGCATTATATATAAATTTAAAAGAGGAAAAAGGGTTGAAACTTAAATTTGTTTGAAAATCTGAGGAAGTTTTTCTTGTATCTGAAAAAATTGTAGGGAATATTTTAGGTAGAATATATATTTTTACTCTCTTCTCAACAATAATTATCAAACAATTGATATGATTGTAAAGTAAAATAAATAAATAAATGTTACCTTTAATGCTGCGCATGCACCCATGCCAACAACCAGTTCGCTCTTTTTCAGGTACAATGTCTGTTTCATCTGCTTGGATGTACAGGTCATCCACCATGATGCCTTCATCATCATTATCCTTCGTTGCGCCACTCCAAGCCTCGCCAATTTCATCATCAGCAATAGAAGGTCGACGTCTTTTGGTGGTATCTCGTCCAGCCATGCTAAACCAACAAGAATTTTAAAAAAAGTCTTTGGAAAACCATTCAAAATAATTTTTAGGAATATTTTTAATATCAAAAATATTACTGTTCCAGTTTACAGCAGTTAAACTTTTATTACATTTTAATACGTATAAGTTTATTGACATTATAATTATAGATGGTATTTGCTTGTGTTTGGATACTTAATGCATGGTATTAGATATAGATAAAAATGCATAAAGTATTCAGAATTTCACTAACTGAAGTTTATCGAAGCAAGTTCTAACAAAGAAAATCACTTCAGCTAAAGTTTTTCAACTGTACATAAAATAACAAACCAATGAAATTAATGTTTCATGTAGTAAAATCAACAAAAGAACCGAAGAGCTAAAGGGGCTGCAAGCTCCCTAATTTGTATAATGTATTAACATTATTTCCTTTACGTGAAAGTCAACTCGGTTAATTAAGAGAGAAATTCATTTTTTTATAAGCATGAGCAATATAATTTTCCTTAAATTGGAATAAAAATTCATAACCAGATGATTATTATTTTCTTAGAATATGCTTCTTAAGACACATAAGGAATTGATATTTGATTAAATTTTTTTAAAATTGATTTGTTTTGATAACACTTATTTTGTAAAAGGCTTATTGCTTATTATAACATATCGAAGTATTTGACAGCAAATACGAAAAAAGGAATATGTATCGTTTTGTTTTGCTTCTTCAAAATAATTTACTCTCATTCTTTTTGTGCTGTTTAAAGTTCGAATTAATTGGTTATAAACAAGTTCAGTGTTAAAAAAAAGTGTTTTTTTATTTTGCAGTTTCAAATAGCAAAAAGAAACGATTACCGTTTCAGAACAATTGAATGAATTATTCCAAAGCTAGATCTTTACTAGAGAGCAAGTCAATAAGTTATGGGTCCAACTCTGGTCCGATTGTTGTCAACCGGCATGGCATAGATGGACAAAGTTCTCGAAGCTGTTCTGTGGGATTTCTAGACGAACTATTTCTAATTGTTTGCTTAAATAGGTAACATTCTAAAATGGCTGCAAGCACTGTCCCATCAGGTTCTAAATGTGATAGTCGGGGAGAGATTGGATGACCTAACTACACTGCTGGCCATTAAAACTGCAACACCAGGAAGGGATGACCTGACTAACGTCAAAATCACATGAAAAGAAGAAGAGGTTAGAATATGCAAATGATTAGTATCCAAGTGCATTTAAACTACACAGGAGGGAGAAACGACATCTGAAGCACTGCATTAAAGAAAAGTTGTGTAGTGGATTTCTCATTCGGAAAGCGCTTTGTTAGGTCGGAGTTTGTTCATAATATCGTGTAATGCTCCAAATAAGAAGAATAAATGCTTACCAGGAAGTGTCGGAATTCCATAAAGGCAGGACCTTTGCCTATCGAGAATGTAGATTTTCGTTCTGTGACATCGCCCACCGCACTGGTCGAAATCCAACCACTGTCATGTGAATATGGAATCAATGGGTTGCTGAGAGTCATACTGAACGGCATGCAAGATCTCCTCGTCCTCCCATGACTAACGCCTGAGAGGACAGATATATTGTGACATGTTTGCAGGACGTCCAGTATCTGTCGTATGGTGAGACGACAGTTGCAGCAGCGTGGATGTCAGTATGGCAACCATTACTTTGGCTTCCCTTGACAATGCAGCATAGAGAAATACAGCAATTCTGGTGCGCCGAACGATTAAGCTGGATACAGGAGGGGGACAATGTCGTCTTTTCGGACGAGTCTCGGTTCTGCGTGCAATATTCTGATGGCAGTTTACATGTCTGGAGGCATCAAGGAGACCACTCTTCGTCTGCTTACATTTGATATCGGCTTAGGGGCTCTGCACCTGGTGTGATGGTTAGGGAAACTATTAGGTACATGATACGCAAATCTCCAGTTCGGATCGAGGTAATTTGAACGCAAATCGGTACATTTCTGTCATCGCACGTCCAGTAGTTGTGCCCTATCTTCGAGTCCTGCCAAACGCCATCTTCCAAAAAGGTAATGCAAGACCACATGTTGTACTTCGTGTTCTGACCTTTCTAGATACATAGGGTATTCCCTTGTTTACATGGTCCACACTGTCTTCAGATTTGTCACCCATTAAAACATCTGGTCATGGGTTGCGGAGAGACTGGCCCGCCACCTCTCTCCAGCTAATATGGTTCATGAATAGTGGCATGAAGCAGCATGAAATTAGTTGTCATTCCCTTCTGTCATCCAAGCTCAGTTCGACGTCATGCTTAGCCGGGAAAGGACCATTTTAACTGCCAGATGTGGCATCTGTTTCAACTAATTTGCACCTCGGTAAACCTCCAAATTGCTTGTAAATTTAATCATTTTGTCATCAGGGACAATAATTACCATTTTTTTGTATTTGCTTTCCTTTATGGTGTTGCAATTTTAATGGACAACAGTGTAATATAGACAGTGTATAGTTTGCTCGAAGTTAATGTATATGGAGATATTCCGTGTATGATCGGCTATTATCTTGTTAAAAAAAGCAAATCATTGGAACAGCAATAGTACGACAGCAAAACGGGTCGTCGAATTTCGTCTATGTACCGTTGTACTATAAGTATGAAAAAATTGACAAGAAAAAGGGTTCTTCAATAAAAGGAAATGGTACCTTTGTCGTAACATTTTATCATGGATCTGTTTTTCGTATGAAAGTAAAGGTAGGATTCCTATCCTGTCCTGGATGTCTACAACACCTATGCTTTGGTTCCCAGGAAATAATTGGAAACGGAACTAAAGGTACTCAAACGAAATCTATTTTTTTGCATGAGTTCTTATGGAATATTTAATTTATTATGCATGTATAACATTTGGGTAATTTATTTTTAAAATATTTTTATATTTATTTATTTTTATTTTTCTTGTCAAACGTGATAGATTTGCAATTTATACGTATTTAATATTTATATACAATGGAAGTTGATAGACGTTTCTAGTGTATATTATTGTTTATTGTTCCAAAACAGTTTAATTCAAAATAAAAGGAAAATTAATATGCTAAATCTTTGTCTTCTTATATAAAAATCAAATAACAAGAGACAAGTTTATTGATAAGAAAAATCAGATTCTTACTTACTTTAAATAAGTAATTTATTCAAGAATGTAGATAAAAATAAATAATATATTAAAAACAATTAGAATAAAATAAAAATTTATACATGCCATATCTTTTTATATATTGGAGGTTAAATTGTTAAATAAGACTAAATAGTTTTTTTAAAATTCTTTAGTCTTATTTAAAAATTTAACCTCTAATATATAAAAAGATATTGTCTGTATAAATTTTTATAAATAAACCCTATCTAATTGAAATGTATCTGTCCTTATTTAGATCAGGTTTTATTTTTTAAATAAATACTTTTTAAGAACGTTGATCAGTTCGATTGTTCAGATTCTAATAACTCTTCCCTTATGTATAAATTGAAATTATTTTGTTTATTGTACAGTGTGTGAAATTAACCACTCTCTATACTATTAAAATTACTAGATTATTCGTTTTTGTAATTGATTCATTTTCTATTGAGAAAGCCATAAATTTTTAAGAAGCATTTACTTAATAGTATTTCAGATATTATTACATTATGAGTCATTATAATTACCTCATTTATTTTATTTAATATTTTTAAGAAATTTAATAAATATGAGTAAAAAATCCCTTTTAAATAAAGCTTTTATTTAAAGACGAAGTAAAAGACATAAAAATATTTTTGTAAAGTAGAATAATATATAATATATGAAAGTTTGAGGCGTTTAATTAAGATACGTAGGTAATTACCAATAAATTAAATGCCATAGCCACTTTCTTATATATGAAATCAAAAGAAGTATTATCGCCTCAAGCTTTTACAAGTTATATATTATTTTATATTTAGAAAATTCATTATTTATTACTTTTTAGTCCATATTTAAATAAAGGCTTGATTAAAAATGATTTTTTACCTCTATTTATTTAATTTTTTGCAGTCTGAACATTTAAGACTAAAAAGAAATTTCGTGAGATATACGCGTGTGCAAAATTTTAACTCAATCGGATGGTGTTAAGGGCAAGGCTCAGGCCTCTAGTCATCCTCCTCCAAATCCGACAATGCTTGAGCAATACTATAGTATTGAATTGCCATCGTAGTTATACCTGTATGCATAATTTCAGCTTGATCAGATGATAGAAAATGGATTAAAATTCCAGTACACATTTTGAACTGGAGGGACATTTTTTTACATACATACATACGCACATTACTAGTTAAATAAACACTTGCAAAAAGGACGTTAGTTTTCTTAATACTTTTAATTAAAGATGGTAAACAATAACTTTTTGTTGCAAATGTATTGTTATTAAAATATATTTATAGATTTGTACTCTTTCCTTCGTTTACAATTGAAAATGAATTTTCAGTTTGTAAATGAATGTACGCGTATATTATTTACATTATGTGAAACAATGTGTGTTTCTTCCACTCTAATATTGATTTTTTTTTCTCGTAGAAATATAAAAAGTGTAAAAAGAAACCAAGACCATGGTAAACGAGTGGTTTTGCCATCGAGCCGCAGTCGGTGACGTTTTAATCTGGCCGGCTTGTTCGAAAAATGGTTTCACTGAAGACTCACCATGCACAGGGACTAATGCAAGTTTAAATCTGTTGGGGTTCCAAGTCTTCACTTTGGCATTTCATGAATGAGGATAGTGGGATACCAGTTCAGAAATCGACCTCGCCATTTAACTGTGGCTCAAAGTTACGTGGCAAATTGGCTGTTATTGGCGAACTTTTAGAAACAGAAATAGACAACAAGAAAACGCTCAATAAACAGAAACTAATGTACAAGTTATTCAAAATAAATCATCCAATTTCAAAATGCTATATTTTCATAAACAAACGACGCAGAATGAAACACATGAATGCAAATGAAAAATATACCCCCAAAAGAAGAAATCGCATGGCGCCATATCAGATGACTTAGGTGTCCTGCTATGTATCATCTGGTCCACTGCGAGGTAGCTCCGTGACACCATCTAAAACACCTTTCGTGAAACAGCTTCTCAAAGAACACGCGAGAAACATCTAGTGTACACAAAATAAAACCTCTACATTTTCCCTTTGTAATCATGTATTACTTAACATTCTGTGCAGTTTATTTTTAAAAATGTGGAATTTTGAAATCGGATGATTCATTTTGAATAACCCTGCATTTCGACTAAAAGAATTACGCTTCCCCATCTTTTCCCACGCATAATGCGTTCTGAACATATGATTGAATATAGAAAAAAGTACTTTATATTAATTTCTAGCTTGACAATAAAAAAGAAACTGTTTCACGTTTTTAAAATTGAAATAAGAATTCCCAATGTATTTATTGTGTTTTTTTGGTTAATAATTTATAATTTTCGCTGCTTATTAGTAATTCTCCTGATTTTCGATAATTTTAAGAGAAAATTATATGCTTTGCAAATATTTTGATGTTTAAATTCAGAATCGAATGAATTTAAAAAAAAATATGATTATTTAATTCTTATTCTAAATAAAGGAAGCAAGTGTTTCATGATAATTTCTGAACTGACACTTAAAAAAAAAAGAATCTATCAATGCTTTTAAAATATAACTTTTTTTTTATTTTGAAAAACGTATTAAATAAGTTAGTTTTCTTTTTGAATAATAGCTTATGTTTTTTTCAACTTAATTAGTAATTTTCATAATTTTGATCTTTTTAAAAAGAAATTTGTATGTCTTATAAATATTTTGATGTTTTAAATTCAGAATCCTATGAATTTCAAGACATTTTAATGCTTTTAAGGTAGTTAATTTACTATCTTTTCAAGAAATTTTCTTCGATTAGTAAGAAACAGTATTCGTCATTTTTTGGTCATTAAAGAACAAAATGAAACCAAAATTCACAAATATTTTTTAATATAAATATTTCTTTTCTTATCACTTAATAAGCATGCAATTTTACATTTAAGTCTAACTTTGCTTATATTTTATTTCTTTTAATAGAAGAAAAAAACATTTATCAACTTCCCCCCTTAACATTGAATTTCTGTTTCATAGATATTTAATTTTGACATAAAGTGATCTGAACTGCAAAAAAGTCGATCGATATTGTAATCATTCTTTTACTTGAAAATTATGGGAGTGAAGAAAAATGACAATGCTTTGATGTTATGTATTTATTAAAAAGACAAAATAGGAGAGCTGACGTATTTGTTCTTTTTCTATTTCAGATGTATAAATATTATGCATATAAGAATTACTGAATAGAAATTTAAAAATGCGAATATTATAATCGAAGTGAAATAAGTTATCTTTCTCAACAGAAATACATTGTATAAAAATATTATAATCAGTGAAAATCTGATTTTCTCCGAAACGCATTAGATTTAAAATTTTTGTTTTAGACTAATTATATTTTCACCTTTTATTAATAAACATTGCATAATTAATTTCATTAAGTAATGTAAGATCGAAAGTTTTAAAAAATTCAATTTAAAACTTAAGGTTTTTCATTAAGTTTTGTAAACACTTCAAAAATTTGTTACTTTTTCAGGTTTTCCATGCAATCAGTACTTCTTAACAATTTTCCGATTTGATGATTGTTACTGCATTTTTCTTGTAAGATTAAGATTGATTCATTATAATACTATAGCATTTGATTTCTTAAAATACAAATAACAATTTTGTATCAAATAAAAAACTTTTTATAATAAAATGTAATGCTTTAAACCATATTGTTTGTGTTCTGTTTAGTAAAATAAAATCGAAAAAGTTGAAAATATAGAAAACAATAATTTAAAATAAATCGACATTTAGGCACTAATTTTGGAAGTTTTTTAAATAACTAATTCTTAAAATAAATTATTTTAATTATCCATAAATTGATTTCTATGTTATTTAATATCAGATTGTATTTTATAAATACTCACTTTGTATATACATAGAACGAATACATTTCATATTTAAAATTGAGGAATTACTAAAATAAATTTATAGAAGTAATAACACATGTCTCATAGATAGATGATTTAATTTGAAAACTATTTCACTGTAATGTTGCGATTTTAAAAATGTTGACTAATTTGCAAATTTTATCAGGAAGTTAAATTTTTTGTTCTGTATCTTCGTGCATTTTATCTTAAATTAACTGTTTTCACAGCTTTTGATTTACTTTAAAATGAGTTATTGAAAAATGCTTTTATTCTTTAAAGCTTAAAACAGAAACTATGTAACGAATATTGGCTTAAAGCTTAAAATGTTTTAAAATTTTTAGGTTAACTCTAGTTGTAATTAAGGGAACAAATAAGAAATCGGAGGGGTGTTAATAAACTTTTTTTAGGTATAAAAATTACTTCATTCATTTTTCGTAATTGCAAGAAAAAAATTGATCGTGAAGAGTTTGCATTTTAACTTTTATTTGTGTGTGATACATAAATTTCTGTTTTCTCGCCCTTTTCATTAAAGTTTAATATAATTTTCTAGATAAGATACAATACGTTATTGATATCATAATTATAGCACAGTAGTTATGTTATGTTATTATAATGTAGTAGTTAACTTTTTGTTAATTTCCCTATTTGCTTAAAATACGAAGTTTAACTAAATACTATTTAATATACTAAGTACTATTTAATATATTAACTAAATAGTATTAATATATTCATTACTTATGGTTTGAGATTAAGGATGAAAAATGGCATATGAAAAGTTCTCTTCTAATACCAAAACCTTTAGCTAAAGCTATCGAGCTTGCATTGTACTATATTTTGTATAAAATCTTCATTATTATTGTACACATCTACTTTTTTTCATTTTACTGGAACAATTGGAACTGCTCGATGTATATGCAAAAGACTTCCCCAGTATGTCTCTGAACTCAATATTGTAACTTATTAACGTAAAAAATAGAAGAAAGAAAAATACTGTAATATTTTTTATTCATTTATAACAGTAGCCATTTATGTGTTGAATCTTCCATTGAGAAATCGGCACTTTTATAATTATGTAAAGCTTTAACTCTCACAATAGTAGTTTTATGCCGATATTTATTTATTATAACAAAGATATGCAACTATATCCAATTAAAGGAACTTTAATTTTAAAATTTACACTTAAAATCATTGAAAGCAATTTAGACAATAACTTTACACTTGATGTTTAATAACTTTCGTGTCACATCTGTTGAAAAATGTTTGTATTGGGATTTTAATTTGAAAAAATAATTTTTAGTTCATATTATTTACATGTTATCATATTTTATATATATTGATCTTTATTGTACATATTATTTAAAAAAGAAAATGAAACTTACTTAAAATCAACCTTGCATTTGAATTTAAATTAAGATTCACTGCTCAGGAAGGACTCAGTGTCATCTCTACTGTCCTCTAGACTCTTAACTCTTTTCTAACTTCGCCTTTATTTCAAGCCCATTAACGCGTGTATAGGAATATAAAAAGAGATAGCCCATGTTGCTAAGAGATACTGCGGGCTTCGTGCCCATCTGTTTAGTACACAATCCAAAATCACTGACTTAGAGACACGCGAGTCAGTTATACAAGGTTCTGACCTTATGAAAACACCACATTTTGCATGAAAACAACAAATTGATGCGACTTAGATTTCGTGATGAGGGTACTAAAAACTGTGTCGTTTTCAAAACCCTCGTGAGTGATAAAAATAACAGATGGTTATGAGTTTTTTTAATGAACATTTTTTTTTGCCTTTTACGCTTTTGAACGGATTTTCTCGAGTTTTGTTGTTATAACTTGTTAAAATGGTTTTAAGAGAGAAATAAAGGATAAAAATAATTTTAAAAAAAGGTGTGTGAATACAAAAAAACATTACATTTTATTATTCATGGAACTTATTTAGCATTTTTATACAGAAATGTTCTTTTTGTGAAGTTTTACTCGTAAATATCGCATTTTTATATATATATATACATTTTTGTTATTAAATTTGTTATAAATCTCGAAATCAAACTAATGTAAATGTAAATAAGTGTAACTAATAATATAAACGTATGATTGTAAATAAGTGTTTAAAAATATGACTGTAAAGGATTTAAACTAATTAAAAAATATTTTGAAGTGATAAATATAATGCTGTACAAAAACTCTTTACAACGTATTATCTGAAAAATAAGATCTATATATTTAGAAATCTAAAAAGCTAAATATTGATTTATATTTCAGGATTTCTTGTTGAATGTTATGAGTAAGGGCAAGAGATTGTGATTTTTGCATTTAAAATAGATCTTAAAGATTCATAGCATAATTTTCTGATTTATTTTGAATTTTTTAAATAATATATTTTACTATTTATCTTCTAAAATATGTTATAGTATTTTAATAAGTGTAAATTAAAATGTAAGGTAGGAGTTTTCTAAGAAAATGATATTATTTTAATCACAAATAGTTTTCTTTTTTCTAAGTTAGTCTTTAGTTGTTACGTTTGTTTTACTTTCTTAACCCAATTACATGAAGACGTGAAACAGGATATCATAAATACGAGTATTTGCAAGTATATTAATATTTTAAATTTTTCAATTAATTCAAAAAAAGATCTTATTTTTATCAATTTCTTCATTCAAATCTAATCAAAGTTGAATTCCTCCTCCTTTATTTAATTGTATTTTTTTTAAATATTCAATTTAATTTGTAATACTTTTATATTTACGAACCAATTCTAAAAAAAACATTTTAGTTCTAATTAGGTATTAATAAGAATGTGAGAGTATTTGCATAAAGGACATAATAATGCATGAGTATTTTGTAATTAACCGGAGGTTCACTATCCAAAACATTGAAACTTTTTAGTATTTGAAGTTAGTTTCATTGGAAGCAATCATTGTGCTACACATACAATTTACAATTTACTAAAAACATTAATTACTTAAACTTATATATGTATATATATATATATATATATATATATATATATATATATATATATATATATATATATATATATATATATATGTGTGTGTGTGTGTAATGATACTAAATTTTTGCTAACTTTATTTGTAACTATTGTATTTGAAGTGTTTTATTTCAGTCGTATTACAATAAAGAAACTAAAATGTTTGAAATAATACATTTATTAATATAACATGAGAGAGAGATGCAACATAATAGGCCTCCTCCATTCGCTTCCGCAGTTAAATCAGTATAGAAAGAAACTTTTCAGGTTTGGGAAGTTAAATGCAAGAATTATTTAGATCATGTGGTATTAGATTTAGGGAATTATAAGTATTTTACGTGGCTACTAAATGGCGATAGGGAAATCTCCCTACTAGTTTAGATCGGGGAAAGATGCCAATCAGCGAAGATTTATGGCACATGATTAAATAAATTACCAAGATCAACAGGAATTGTATCAGGAAATAAAATGAATTTCCCTCTATGTTAATTTAAGTGTAGGAAATGAGGAAATTAATTTAATTTAACTGAATCATTTCACACACACAAGCATATATATATATATATATATATATATATATATATATATATATATAAATAGATAGATAGAGTGTGTGAGTGAGAGAGAGAGAGAGAGATACATTCACGTATAGGTATGTTCAGAATTTAGATTTTATTTGAGAGCAGCATAAATCCCCCTGTGAATTTTCAAAATGTGGGAAATTGTAGATTTTAATATTGAGAATTCTTTGTAAATACATTTATTGATTGGATTCATTTCCAATACGCTTGAATTTTTTTTATTTTATCTTCAGTCGAAAATGCTTTTCTATGTACGCAAAGCATCGTTTTTACTGGTTTTTTTACAGGGTACCGATGAGATTGCAATATATCTGTTCAATCCAAAGCGCTCATATGGATATGAAAACAGAGAGTGGAGATAGAAAGGAAAGAAATCTCAGACAACGCCTCTATGGCTCGTTCTATTATTGATCGAATTTTTCAAGGGGTGTTTGTGAAGAATGGGTTTTTATAATGGACTCGTGGGTTACTAAAAACAGTGGGGAGACTGAAAGAGCGGGATTTGAGATGGAAATGTAGAAATACTATCTTTCGGTTTATTAATTCGTATAGGAAAAATCTCTTTTTTAGAAATTGAAATATATATATATATATAGGAGAATCGAAATTTCTGTTTCTTTAAGCGGAATTCCATTTTTTCAGGAGTTCACTATAATTACAATAAAATTAATTAAATATAAGTTCAGCAATAAAAAAGCTCTCTGCAACGGAGAGTTCCCTATATCCTGTAATATCAATATAAAGTATTGACTGTAATAGTATTTCTCTGTGCCATTGAGCACTGCACACAGATCGAGTAGTTAGTTAAAAAGTTCCAGAAATTATATGTAAATAAAGATCTAATTTTATGCTTGAAAGAAAAACAAAGTTACCACAATAAAGTGAAATAATTGAATTTATGACACATGCACACATCATATTAAAATATGTAGAAAATATTAATCACTATTATTGGTGTAGGTCATGGAATCTCCCCCCCCCCACAAACGATCGCATTAATTTTTAGTAATTTCGTTATTCTAAAACAATATTAATTTTGTAAGAAAATAAATTTATGTTTTCATAACCGATCACTTCAAGATCCGATTACTAGATATCGATCAGTAAAGAAATCGAAAACAGAAGCACATTTTTTTAGGTTTCTTTGAAAACTGCTTTTAATATTACTCTAATGCCTCGGTTCTCAATCTTTTTTAAGAAACGGAATTAAACTCGGACATTTTTTGTATAATGCCTTCTAACTGAAACTTTAGAGCAGGGGCCGAAATCTTGTTCGAAAAGATTCGAAGAGATTTGTAAAAAAATCTCTGGTCGTCCTAGTTTCACCGTGTTACTTTTATAAAAGAATAGGACTCATATTTATTAATACAAATATTTATTTAATTCTCAAATTTAATCCGATACCCAATATTTACAGATTTCAGTAATATTGTAAAGAGCAAATAATCATCTAAATATCCCAGATTCTCATGTTTCTTTGTTTTAATATTAACCATTGTTGAAAATCCTGCCTCGCAAAGATACGCCTTAACAAATGATAAGGTTACAATGACACATTTTTTCTAGACTTAGATATTCATCTTTAACAGAGATTCTGAATAATTCTGAATAGAATCTACCTCTGACAACCATTATGGGATAACTTGCTTGGTTTTGCTGTACCTTTCGATCTAGTATATGATATTTTTCTCAGTAATTGGGTGTGAATGCCACTTATATAACTAAAAGTTTGTCATTCGCATTTGGTGATTATAATCCCATACAAAAATTATTTGATGTATTGTATTGATTTCTCTTTTACAATCTTCAACAGGGTATTTGATTTTTCGCGAAATAGTTGACTTCACAGAATACAAATATTTCGCAGACCATGGATTGAGAACGACTGAACTAATACGCACTTGTTTATTTCATAATGAATGATATTCAAACAAAAATAAAAAAAAAATGTGTGAAAAGCTTAACAATTCAGTCTTACGAGTAGTTACTAAAAATAAACATCACACATTATTCTTGAAACTTACGAAAATTGCATTTCAGAAGAAAGATGATATATGATAGTAACCAACTTTTTGATTGAAAATAAAATTTGATTCTTTCGTTAAATTACGAAATAAACTAATAATTCTATCAGTGTAGTTGGAATATAAAAAATTATCTAGATTAAAACATGTTATTTAATATAAAAATCCAAAATAATTTCTATGTGTTGAATCGAATTAATATTTCAGAGCAATGTATTTCTTTCAGCCACTATATTTACTTTTCCGAATCATTCAAAAGTGATCATTAATACAATTGTGAACGTTAGTATGTCTATAATGTACTTTGATTATGTTATTTTAATTTCGAGTTTGAGAATGAAATCACAGATTTTTTAATTATTTTTCACAAACCGCTTGATGCGATCGTGTTTTCTAATCCAAAACTAATTTCGTTTGCAGGTTTTGATTAAAAGGTACAATGTTTCTTCATTCCACGCAACATCCATATGACTTAAATTACTTCTAAACAATCAATATGATTCATTTAATTTTTATTGACTTCCGTAAGTTAGGTAGATCATTTCATCTATCCCATTCATTTATCCGAGTTATTTTTTTCTATAAAGTGTATTGAAATAAGGATTTTAATACTTAAGAAATTTCAAGAATATAATTTTTCCAAGATAATAATTTTCATTCCTTAAATTTGTGCTTCAAAATCTTAAAGTAAGTATATCTTTTTAAAATTTAATTTCAGGGAAGTATGAAATATTATTAGAAAATAACGATGCACACTTTTAGAAAAAATGATTAAATGCGCAATACTTGGAAAAGTTTCTATAAATCTTTAGCTGAAAATATTCAAATTGATTTTTCATAAATAAATATATAGTAAGGTAATCGTAATAATATCTTGCCTTATTTAGGAAAATAATTAATTTCGTAAATTAATTTTTTTTTAATATCGCATTTTAAAACTTTTCCGCTTTATTCCTAAATTAGAAATTTTGATAAAAATAATATTTCAAGATTTTATTTTATATAAATACATGATATTTATTGACTTTAAATTCTTATTTTATTCAAATTTAGTTTTAAAAGTAAAATAAATTACATAATAACATAATTTGCGTTTTTAATTGTAAAACACTAAATAAACGTATTCATTTTGTACAACAAATGTGAGTTATCGTTAAATATGTTGAATATGAATGCAAAATTACCGAAAAGAAATCAAGTTTACATAATATTCCCATTCGCATTTATATTTAAAATCTGAATTAGCGAAGCCTCTCATTCTAAGTGGATATTTCATTCCCTTAAAAGCTATAAAAAATTTTTCTAAAGGTTTGCTTACACAAAAATATTGTTAGTATTTTGAAGCTCGTCTATAACGCTTATTAAATTATTTTAAAATTATAGGGAATCAAATTTATTAAATTTTTATTCGAGAGTTCTTAATTATTTAATGATCATATGAGATAATTATTCATATTCAGTAATATTCTGGTCCATTAGATAACATTTTAATATGATTACTCTGAATTACCACAATCTGGGAATTGAATTCGATAAATGAATTAATTCTTTGTCTTCTGTTAAATAAAGATTTCTCAATTTTCTTGATACAAAAGTTCTTCATATTTTAAGTATCTTGCGGATTAAAAGAAATTAGTAATATTCTATATATATATATATATATATATATATATAATTAGAAAAAAATATCAAATGAATATAAATAATTATCTTATAAAAGTAACACTACTTAACATACTTAACAAACTTCAATTTTTTTGTGTATGGTTAGTAAATGTGTGAATTTTGATCGAAGTTTTGGAACAAAAACTTCATAAAATGAATGTTAAATAATATGCAAGATGAAGAAAATTATACTTGCAAATAAAGGAGCGCTTATTTAAGTCCCATAAAATTTAAGTTGATATATATTTTTCTGTTTAAAATTCATATTCGATACAACAACAATATCGAAGATAAATCCAAAACATATTCACTTGATTGTTCGATACTCATATTTGATGCTGTAACAGATTCACAAATAAATACATGACACTCATTTTTCTATTCCACACTCATATTTGATACAGAAATATCTTCAAAAATGAATATGAGAAGTTTCCATTTCGAGTATGTACAAGTTACTAAAAATGAGTACGTGCGAATCTTAAATTTGAATACGTTGGGATCGGAGTCATTTTGAGTATGTGAAGTATTTAAAAGTGAGTAATTTGTACTCGATTTTGTATACTCGTTTTTCGCAGTATACCATGTTCATGGCTTAACGCTTCCAAATTGCTTAAGAAAAAGTCCCGGAGTGAATGCAAAAAGTGAAGGGAACATCAGGCTATTTTATTTCATGTTTAATTTTATTTGAGTGCTCTGCAATATGAGTAAGACAAAATAACAATAATTAATATGATCTTTTTGCTCGTGCTGAAACACTGGAACACCAAATGACATACTTTTGGGTTTTCCTTTTATCCATTCAGTATGTGTAATTGTACAGGATATGCATGGAATATGAGGTGCCCGTATCTTATCCATATAATGAAAAAAAAAAAAAAAGTATAGTTTACATGCATTTTAAATTAATTTGGTGATTAACTTTTTATGCTTTTGAAGTAACCTAGCAGAGACATTTTAAGACTTCTATCTTCTTGAGGCCTTGGGCCCAAATAAAAAAATAAGCCCCGCCTGCAATTCTCTAATTTAATTTGGTGTGTATACATGAACAGTTCAATTAAATTAAGACTTAGTAAAATGAGGTTTTATGTGAATGTTCGTTTTCTACATTTTAAATTCACAAAATCATTTTAATCAGGTCTTCAAAATCAATTGTTAATAATATTTCATTTTCAATACTCATCCAGCTCAAATAATTCAAACATGATTGAGTCGCATAATTTCTCAATTAATTGTTGACCAATTTGAATCTTGAAAATGAACGCTCGCCACACACGTTTGTAATCATCATTGATAAGAGAATTCTCATTATTATTTTAATAATGGGAAACACAGTGAATAGTCTTTCATTATACATGTGTGTATAGAGTGTGTAGATTCCTTTTCCAGTCCCCTCATCCAAAACTGTTCTTCCTATTCACCTGCATTTTTAGAATTATATTTTTTATTAATCTTACTTCTTCCATCTCTTCTCTTTGCTTTTTGTCATCAATGATCATATATGACTTGAAATGTAGACATTCCAAGTTCAGTTCCTCTCCATTAATGTCTTTATCGTAAAATTTTGATATTTCCTCGCATGCTATTTTAATTTCTGTCTCATCCAAATTAGAAATATTTTCAAAAAAGCCAAACATTTCAAAAAGTTTCTTATATTTTTTTGCTACGCGTTTGTATATTCAAAATTAGAGAGTCGATTATTGGTAAAAATGTTTCTATTTTAAATTTCTGGCTGTGGTTGTTTTCAGACGTTGTGTCAGTGTCTCTATTTCATTCAAGGAAAGTTACCCTAACACTGCGTTGTTTTACATGCTTTTGAACGCTTACGATTTTAATAATTTTGCACCTTTCGTCAAATCCATATTATTATTCTAGAGAAATAGATTTACTTTATCAATATGTATCAAAATGTCTTTCCAAATGATATTTAAAAATAGTAGTTCCTAATTCATTCATCTTAATTTTTAATTTTTGAGCAGAATGTCGAATATCCGCTGTCTGCAATTCGCAATTAATTAAGCAATCTAGGCTCAAGACAATTTCTGAATATCCGGAGCTTAAAGCCTTAATTGCATCTGGGCATACTGATCAACATGTTTTTAATAGGTTTTTAAGTACATTTTTAATTCTATCACATTTCAAATTTAATGTTAGTATATTCCAACGATGGGTTGACGATGAGAAAGAATTATAAATATTTTGGACAAAATCAGGGTAAATTGTTACATTCTAGTTACATTCTGCTGCTTGAACGCCAATTAAATTCAAAGAATGTTCTATACATGGTACGTATATAGCGTACTTATTTTTTGTCATGTTTACTGTACTTATTTTTTGTCATTTTTACATGTTTTGTAATTTTTACTGTAAGTGTGTGCCAAATAAGTTTTCATACTCTGTTGTAGCATGTTGTAGATTTATGTATTTGATCTCGCCTTTGTTTAATGTATAATTTAAGTATCTTGTAAACAAGATTATAGATTTAAAATAAAAAAAAAATATGATAGTTTGACTCTCGCTTTTTTCAATTTACTTTCACTATTACTCTGTATCTGTATTGAGTATCTTACTTTTCTTAATTGTTGGCCTTTTTGATCATGAGGTTTATTAGGTTAGCAGAATTTAGTATTCGCACAATTTAGTTTAGTTTTTGTAGGTAGCTTTCTTGGTCTTATTAGGTTAACTATTAGATAATAACCCGTAGAATAGTTTGCAGCATATAATTTTGTTTTCTTCAGTTTATTAGGTATTATATTTGTATTGTGTTGATACTCCATACTATGTACTTGTTCAACAAATGTTCTTTTATTGTGTATTTGTTCATCAAGTTGTTTAACAAAAGTTCTATTACTGTGTACTTGCTTTGTTGAATATCTCAGTTTCTCAACTAAGTCTCGTTGAAAAAATAATGAATTTATCATCTATGCCGAGTTTTATGTTTTCTGTATCAATTAAGTGTACCCCTCATTTATTCAACTAACCAAGGTCCTTTGGGAGTATATTTTACATCAGAACGAATCATTCAATCATTTAAACGTAAAACATTGCAATTATATTCATTATCAACACTGCTAAAATGAATTTATATTTACAGTGACGTGTTTCCTTAGTTTGTACTCCTAAGAATGGCTGCCGTACTCTAGAGGCAATGTTGCTTCCTTCGAGTCGAGGGTTCGTGTCCTGATGCCACTAAGGACTTGCCGTGTAGAGGGCTGAATAACGTTAAATCTGTCATGCATTGATGCAGTATGAAAGCTTGAAGAGGAAGACTCTTTTAGCTCATTTGTCATCCTCATTACTTGTTCGAGGCTCAAAATTTGCTAGGGCTGGCACCAAAAGCCCTGCTGTTGCTTCTAAGTGCGATGTTAAGAAACAACCAATCACGGTCTTTCTATACTTTTAACAATCTATATTCTCGTTGTTTCTTGAAGATCATTATATTTATTTATTTGTTCTTTGTAGTAGAATGCAGGTTTTGATACTGTTATTTTGATAAATTTGTTTGATTTCTGTTGCATATTTACGATTATATTTCTAATGAATCACTTAATAATATCCAACGAGTAAATGAACTTTCTACTATTAAATAATATTGTCAACAAAACGCTCCGAATTTTTCGAACAGCATGAGCACGACACTGATAATCCTTCTATTCAAAGCATCCCAACTTATTCCTCAAATCTCAAAATTAAACGTTGTCAGAATATTGTTTTAAATTCTAATAATACATAGTTCGTGTTTACTTTTTCATTTCCGTAACATCCTCAATCCGGTATAGTCGTTTAAACAACTGTGTTCTAACTCACTGAACTTAATGTTCCTACCACTTTACATCTATTTTTTCGTAAATTTCGAATTAATTAAAGTTTTTATTTTTTTTAACATCGTTTCCTGAAGTCCTTATTTTTATTTTTTACTAATTTTTTTCCAGAGGGCCTTTATAATAATGTTATTTAAATAAAATGCTATCTAATAATATTCAAGCAATATTTTGTATGCTTTGCGGTGTAGCTCTTTAGCAATACATCGCAAGATTAGGATTTTGCACCATCAGGTAGATCTAAATTATTTTAAGAAGATTGAATTTGAGTGAGTAAATTAGCCAATTTTTCGCAAATTATAGAAAATAGCGCTGAAAAGCGTCAATATCGGATTTCTTACAACTTTTTAAATTGTTCCATCCTAGAATTTATCTTCCGAAAGAACACTATTTTCATACGGTATATGGAATGAGAATTTGGCTCTCTTAAAAAACATAGTTATATGTTTATCAATTAATAGATTTTGTTCTAAATTTTACTTGTACAATAGTTAAGCGAATTTTAGTTTTTTGTTTTTGTTTTTTCCCTTTCACTTTCGTTATTATTTCTAATTTGCTGCACATAGATCTGGAGCATATTACGTTATAAGACGTCACGGTTTCAATGATTCTCATAATTTATTATTTTCCACAAATTTTTTTTTCAAGGTCGTTATACCAATTCATTTGTTTGTTCACATTCAAAATAATTTTAACTAAGCTATTTGCGTGCAATTTTTGATGACCTTTTCCTGATTACTGTACGTTGTCACGTTTTTTCCTGAAATCTACGATAGGAATATCGATGTGTAAGAAAACCCGCGCTTTATGTTTTCCATTGAAACGCCATCTGGCGGCCCACCACTTGCTCTCCGTCTGTCATCGAATGGTGACAAATACTCATTTAGATGTTTTCTATCATCCCTTAAATTTTTGCCCATGAGTTTCGAACATCCTATATTGTTAATCCATATGTATTTACTTCAGAATACGTTTAGAAGTATTTTAATAATGTTTCGTATAAATGCATTCCAACTTCTCTTACAGGCCCAGTCTTAGACTAGCAGTAAGCAGAGCCTATATTTGTTTTTTTTAAATACTTTATGAAACAGTTATTTTTATGCCAAAAAGGATTTGATTTTTTTAAAAAAAAATAATTAATATCTTATGATTTCTTATTATCTTTTGAAACAGTATTTACGTTTCAGGTAAAAGATCTCGAAAATGGAAAGTATTAATAAGAAAAAGGGGTCATCTAGGGAAGAATTCTCAACTTACGCAAAAAATCTGTATAGTAATTCTTTAGTAACAGGTATACCTGAAATTGTTGTAGCTAGCAACTGGTATCTTCGGATTATAAGATTTGTCATTTTCGTATGCTGCATCATTGGTTTTATCTACCAGTCTCTCGATTTTATGAATCTGTATTGGAAATACCCGACAATTCTTGACATTCAGATAACAAGAAAAGGTGAAGTCATGATGCCAGGTTTGACTGCTTGTGATCCTAGCGGGTAAGTATATTTTTAAAATAATATGTAAAGGATATTTTAATGCAGGTGGTAATTTTAAATCGTTTATAAGCATATCTAATCAACAATTAAATGCTAGTGGAAGAAATAAACTTAATATTTTCTAGTTCAAACATTTCTGTTGAAGAATTATCTTAAGAAAATAAAGATCTTCATGAGCACGCAAGAGATAAAGCAAAGCCAAATTTACAAAATATAATTTTGATTGTAAAAAGTATATAAGCAGTTATCTATTATTAGTGCGGGGGGCTGTGCACCGCTTGTATATGATGACAAGCGGTGTACAGCAGTAATTTAAGTTGATAGTAATTTATTTAGTCTAGTTTAATAATTATTTATTAATTTTGTACAGATATGAATTTACGTTTACGATGGTGGGGAGTATCCACCTATGGAGCAGGATGGCACAGAAATTGTCCAAACAAAAGTGTCTCTTTTCCTTTCGTCCATCTGTTGCTGTCTTTTGCAACCCCCCTACCCCCGTTCTTTTGTCGTAAGAAAACAATTTACGCGAATACCGTTGCATCATCAACACCTGCAGTTCTGTTGTCGCTGACCTCTGGATGGGAAAAAAGGGGGAGATGTCTGTGTGGTCTCGCTTTTTCAGCCGACTCTCTCTAGGTGCGGAGTTTTAGGGAGGAAAAAACTCTACATTGGCTACAAAAATAATCAAATCGGATTGTTTTTCATTTTAGCGTTTTATCATTTAGCGTTTCTAGAGACTGAATACATGTAGTATTCTAGAATCTGGGAATTTTTTCTAGAATTTTGAGTTCATTCATTTTTCTGAAATAAATATTTTTGCTTTCTTAAGGAAGTCCAAAATGCTTGTCGTATTTTAGTTTGGTTTTCAAAGTTATAATAACTCAAGCTGCTTTTTTTGTAGCGTATAAAAGAACATTCAAATAGGAATTTTCATTTATTTTGATAATTCTAAAGATTTCTGCAGGTAGAAAAAGCATATGAGGTTATTATTCAGAATTAAAAATCGAGCTATAATTTTCAACACCTTACTTTCTTATTCGTGATTGCGCGCAAAAGCACTCGAGTTAAATTCTTTATTTTACGTGAGTGAATGAAAAGAAATTTTATGAAAACGTTATATAAATGTGTAAGAAAAAAAAGCGATAAATTTCTTAAGCTCTAAATATTATAGTTTCATAAAAAATGAGTATAATATAAGCACATGTTAATAATTTTTTTTACTAAATTTCACGAAAACTGATTTTAGCACACTCACACAATTTTAAAAAGTACACATAAAGGAAGATAATATAAGAGGCAGCATTAAAATATACTCGTATATCGAATTATTAAGAATTAGGAAATGTAAGAAAAAGAAATAAAAAAAATAAATTCGTTTTTTGTGTGAGAGAGAGAGAGAGAGAGAAACAATATGTAGTAATAAATCAGAAATAAAAATAATGACAAGTGTGTGTTAATAACTGAGTAAGAAACAGTCTCTAAAATAAAGCTTAAAGCAATTAAAATTTGCTTTGTGCTATGAAAACAAGGGCTAATTGTATTTAATGTCAGATGAATGTGGGTTCTCTTGAAGAAACAGAGTCAACGGAATATGATAAAATTCATTTTAATCGTAGCAATAAAAAGCAAGAGAGAATACTATATCTTTAGTGAAATTTTATTTTACAAAAGTGCTGTAGGTTAGAGTTAACCACCTGTTTCTTCGGTTTAGGCAAAACGCATTTTTTTAATATCCTATGGTTTGGTGAGGGTAAAGAGGATAATGTCCTAATATGCAGATTTTTGAGACGTAAGATTTTATAACATGAAAGTAGAATAATCAGAAAACTTGTAGTGGTGCAATTGAAACTAAAAAAACTAAAATAGTGATACATGCAGAATTAATTTCTTTGGATTTCGTAAATACCTTCTTTTGCTTGAGAACAAAGAAAATTACTCAGTTAGTTTTCAATGTTATCTTAGAAATTTATTTCATATTATGTTAGTGAATACTTAATTTTAAGCAATATTAAAAAAAGAACAGATAAAATGAAAAAAATATATGGAAGAAATACTAAATAAAGGGCGTTTTGATTTTGATTAATTTTGATGAAATAACAGTCTTAAAATTTTTAGAAATTAGAAATTATAAATTTGATTAAGGAAACGTATACCTATAAATTAAATTTCTAGATTGATAAATATCCAATATACTTAAAAAGCATGGTTTGAAAAAAGAATTATTTTACATTTCAAATTATTTTATATTACATTACATTACATTTACAAACCCCACATTGTAATAAATTCTTAAAAAAGTGTTTTGAAAAACTGTATAATGATTAAAAAATACCTGATCATTTGACCTGAAAGGAACGAAAGAAAAGGAGTTTATCTCTAGAAAGAAAGAAAATTATGCAGATAAATAAACTATCTTTTTAGACACATCAAAGTATTTGAGTATCAACAAGGTCCATGTAAATATGAACTATAATATTTTACAATGGCGAAAGAAATATAAATAAATAAGAGACAAATGATAATTATTATTGATCCTAATGCTATACATTCCAGTCGCATGACAAACAATTAGTTAAAAATTAGTTAAGATTGTAAAGACCAAATATTTTTCATTGTTTTATCAGGAAAAACTTTTTTTTTTAAAGTTTAAGCAATGTAAGTTTTCATCAAAAACATGAAATTTCTGAGGATAATGTCGATTGTGAAGAGGATACTTGTGTACTCACTAGTGTTCTAAAAGTTAATTCCGTAAGAAAAATTAAACGTAATGCAAAGCTAGTTTTTAAATAACAAATACAGAGAAATATTCTAATACGTTTCCAGTATAATTATGAGAAATATTCTAATATAGTCTAATACGTTTCCAGTATTATTCGTCATGAAGCTTATATTAAGATGGTAACTATGTAATTATAAAATTTGATACTATTTCACAGTTACAGTTTTCATGCAAAATACTTCTGAATCGATCTAAGTTGCTGGCTGAATTTTAATTGCGTCCGATATTGTTTTCAGGAACGGTTTTGAAGTGATGATACTTGTTAAAAATAATTTTTACTCAAGACGATTTGTGTACTCCTAGAGACCTTTCAAGAATCTCTAAGGATCAGCATATCCAAATTTGATATCAAATCAAGCAACTCTTTTAGGGTCGTATTTGTATTAAGGTATTTTTAATGAAATATTACCAGAAAAGTCCAATGTTATGATGATATGGATTAATAATCAATAAAAAAATTAACCATTACTCACTACTTAAAAAGAGAGAGGGATAGTGGTGGTGGTCATGTCTTGCGAAATTTTGGATACATAAGCATGTTACTGTAATATATCATTGAAAAAATATCTTCAAAATTAGTTTCTATCTTAATAACATAAAACATTTTTATTTTGCTATTTTATAATAAAAGTAAAATAAATTGAAAATTACCGTTGATTACTTTTCCCTCTATACTGAAGTGACTAAAAGCATTTGAAATTCTACAATGTGGCGATCATTCCAGCAAGCATTGAGAAAATAGAGATATGAGTATAAAATAAAAAAAAATTATGAATAGATGGTCAATACTTGCGATTACCATTCCGTAAAGGGATAAGTTCCTAATGTGAATACATAACGTAGGATTAACGAGGATAAAAAAATTATTTATATATAATTCTTTTCAGTACTACGAATAGAATGCTAACCTAGGCTTTTTGCATATATTGTTTGCTTTGAAGTACTTTATCTTTCGCCTTTCATATAAAGAAATCACCATGTTTGTGTGTAAATATTTTAATAAACTAAGGTACGAGAATGAAATAAATTGTGCAATATTACTGCACATTAAGAACAGCTTTTAATTTCTTTTAAGATGAGATGAAGAGAACTTTTTTTTATTCAAATAAGAAAACCTGCATACCTAATGATGGAAATATGTAATACTTTAGATATTCTTAGTTAAACAAAAAGAAAAAAAAATATACTCCCTCCCACACTTACTCAAACATACACAATAATGAATAAACCCCAAATTGAAAATTTATATCAATTCAAATTAAAACCCTTTTCATAAATCAATTTGTAATGGTTTACTTAAGTTTTGTAGTAATATAATTGTTGTTTCTTACTTATTATTTAGGATCAGATTGTCCATGTATTGTAAAACGAACCCGTGTAAGATACCTAAAGCGGAGCGGCGATTTTGTAGATGTTTTCCTACAGGAAGATACTGTAACAAGAAAAAACTGTATCCAGGCCTTTTGGTAATTATATATAAATATATGATAAATTTATCACATCTTTCTTATTATTCAATTATTCTCTACGCGAAACCATTCTTTGCACTGTTGAATACACTGATTCCTTCTTTAGAATCACACGTGTTAAAGTAATATTACGAGGCCCCTTTTAATTGCTAATTAAAAAAAAATTCTTTCGGAGAACCCATTTTTTTCTCCCTGGTATTTCAGCGTTCTTGACATAACGCGCTCTCAGTATGCTGTTATTTGTTCTGTGAGTTACGCAACCTCGCGCGTTATATATATATATATATATATATATATAACAACAAATAATCAATATATGTACATATTAACAAATAAGCATCTTGAGAATAATAGCTGATTTAGAGTAGTGAGCAGTAGCCAGAGAGAGATTTCTAATAAAATTACTGCATTTTATATAAAAAAAAAATGGTGTTAATATGAATGTTAAATTACCTCACATTTTCTTAACACTAAAATTTCGTAAAAATATTATTAAATTTACTAATGTTGCTTATGATTTCAATACATATATGACTCGTTCTGGTAAAAAAATTATACAACATATTATTGATAAGTTGGAAAGTATTGTTACTATTAAAAATTGTGCTGATATTGTCAAATATATTAATAAGTTTCTTTTAGTAAAAGAAATTTGCAACGTTATTGTAAAGTAGATTAACGTAGCTAATATTCAGGAAAACGTAAGTCTAACGTTTGTTTAAGCGGTGAATATGAAAAAATAAAGAGGATTTGAGGAGCAAAACATTTTGTATTGACGAAACAATTCCGATTTCAAGTTGAAAAGGCGATTAAAGTGTTCCTAAAAAACACTTTTTTCACAAATTTTATAAAACACCAAAAAGTTTAAAATGTTCGTAAAACTTTCAATTGTTTATCTTATCAAGCATAGGTGAAAATTAATAAAAAATTTTAACCAGAAAATTTCATATTTATCATAAAACAAAACAGCTTCTTAAATCAAATAACTGTAGATATATTTTGAATGAACACTTTCTCAAATTATGGGTAAGGTTTTGAATGGATGTAGCTTATACTAATGTTTAAATTTGAATTGATCGAGTTTGGAATTCACTGACAACAAAATATTTATTAGTTAGAAATTTTCTGAGGGATTTACAAATTCTTATAAATCCTAAATTTAAGGAATGATTTCTTTCAGAATTTTTCTCTTTTAAATTTGCCCAAGTATCGAATACGAATTTTCATGTTTTTTGTCAAGGAGAGAGTGTCTAAACGACTATAAATAAATTTTTGTAATAAAATACACTCTTCAAAATAAAAAAAAAAAACGATGTTGTAAGGAAGTTTATTGTTTTGAAATTTATCTTTATACTAAATAGAAGTAAGTTAAAACTGTTGGGACCCAAAAGACGAAAACAACTGACGATATTTCATATGTTTACATTTTTTCAATGTATTGATTGAACTAACAAATTGATTCATCTGTTTCTGTTTTCATAAGAAAAATATTAATAGAATTTAAGTTTTCATTATCATATTTGTTACACTTGTCTTATTTCCCTTCCCCCTTTAATTACCAAAAATTTTTCAATAAATTTAATTTTATATACAACACTCAACAATACTATGATACAATTACTTTCTTTTGAAATTTACTTTTCATTCGCTGAATTTTATATTTATACTAAAATAAAGTATGAAATACCCTCTAAAGGGACGTACCAGAAAAGAATTAATCTGACTGTTACAAAATTTTGTATGTAAATATCTTTCAATCCAATTTGTAAATGACTTTTGGCAGTCATTGAATAAATAGCAGGAATTTATAGGAATATCACGGTTGAATGGTGCATTAGAACTAGAATGGTGTGTGTTAAATGAAACCTTTCAATCCTATACAATATTTTCCTGCAAAATTTGATCGTTCTGTAAAGAATTAGCACGCGAAGTGATTTGGTTGACCAATCATTAAAGGAACTGAGTAGTGAAGTACAGTGCGAGTCACATAGAGGACGTTCTAACCGCATAAAATGATATTTACAGAAATGTTAAAAGATAAACTTCGTTAATTAGAAAAAAAATATAGAACCCTTAGATAAGTAGCATGTACAAGTTTAATATTTTTCTATAACAGATGTCTGCGTTACTGTGCAATATAAAATGTCTTAACTAAATTCCATACTATACCAATTTCACTTACAGATTTTAAAGAGTAAGGTTGAATTATCTATAGTTAAAAACATGATGAGCGTGCAAAACTTAAGAAAACATACAAATAATATTGATTTTCGTGCTTCTCAAATCATTTGCGAGTAGTTATCGAAGTATATTTTTAAATTTTAAACGCATTAATTCTGGACAATATTCAACTCTGATCGGAAGTGAAAGTTGTTCTAATAATACGGTTTTGTGGAATGTTTTCATTCGAGTAGGAAAAGTTGATAATGCTTTTTCCGAATATAATAAGTTAGAGAAAACCAATAACAGCCTAATGCAACTAGTCTTTTGCTTATTTCAATTTAAAACAGGTTTGAATCATATCAAATAAATAAAATCAAACAAAATCATAAAAACATAAATTTAAACTATTTTGTTTGAGAAAATTTAAATTTCCTTAAAAATAAGTCATAATAGCTTCTTATGAGCTATTATATTTTTGAAATATTTACACTTTAAGAATTTGCCATTTCAAGTAATAAGCTTTTTGAAAATTTCAGATTCCCGCTGAACATGGTGACATGAGCAAAATGGGGTATTTGCACCAAGATGACAGGAAATATATGATGCCGGACGCAAAATCTTTTATACCTTCTTGTGTTTTGAAGCGACCACCTTCAACGAATTATGAAAATTGCAAGTACGTTAAGAGGTTACTCAGAAATGAATCACTTAATGCTCAATATTTTCCTTCCTTTAGCATTTCATATCTTTACAATTAATGGGCACAATTGTGAATTATATAGCTGCAATAATGTGCATCTACACTTATGAACATTCGTCAAAAATTATGGTGTACCCTTAATAACTTTTACAATTATCATCACGATGGCAAAATTGGAACCAATTTTAATTACTCGAAGGTACTAAGTCGTGATGTTAATAGATTAACTAATAAGCTTAATTAAAATAGTTAACGCATCAGAAATAAATTTCTCACTAGTGAAGTTCACTATTATCTGATTTTTCATTACGTAAAAAGCCAAAATGTTAAGTTCCATAAAGTTCTGCTAGAAAGTTTTCAAATTACATAGTTTGAGAAAATGGGTTCCTTAATAATATATGAGGTAGTCATGGTTGTGAACACACCATCAACGTTGTTTCTGTCGAGCCGTAGGTTACAGACCTGACATCACTCAAGACTCGCCGTGTAGCGGGGCTAATGCACGTGAAATCTGTCGAGGTCCTAAGTCCTCTTGTTGGAATGTTATGGAATTATGGAGAAAGAGGTGCCATATCAGATATCATCCTCGTTATTTGACCGAGGCTCAAAATTACGAAGTCTCTGGCCAGGGACTAATAGTAGAGCACATAGAACTTTTCCTGAAGGAGGTATGGGTTTATTTCTCTTTGAATGATAGAGGAAACAATGCGTGGTTATAGGGAACCGTAAAATAATTGTTAAAGAAGAGCTTTCACCTCCTTTGTGTATCCTAATGTTATATAGATACGCAGTACAACCATGAAATCCGCACCTATGATGAACCAAATGCGAATGGGAGATTATGATTAAAAGCAACAGTAAAAAAACGCAAAATTCTTTAAAGTATTACTCGTATTTACTGAAAATCAATTGTTTGTCTTTGATGCTATTTATCGTTTTCACGGCAAATAAATTAAAATTAAACCTTTACATTTCAAAACGTTAGGAAAATAAAAAGGACATTTTTCTCTTTATTTAATCAAATGATTTGCATTATGTCAAAGAATAAGACCAAAACCATTTCATATAGAAATCTGTTTCGATGTAAAAATCGTGGTCTGATTTTGTTAGAGAGAAGCATATTTTTTTATATTACGTTACTCATTTTTGTCTGATTCAATCTATTTTTTCT
The DNA here is from genome assembly GCA_019974015.1 of Nephila pilipes. NCBI lineage: Eukaryota > Metazoa > Arthropoda > Arachnida > Araneae > Nephilidae > Nephila > Nephila pilipes. Next base: position 186,808 of record BMAW01002303.1, on the reverse strand, counting down.
GATATAAAATGTGTTTCATATTTCTTCTCCTATACTAATGGAAAATAGGTTTTTCATTCATCAAAACATTCAAATTTATGGAATGTTTCTAAATTCTAAAAACTCATTGTATTGAGCGAATGTATATATTTAACACGAATATTTATGAAAATTGGGAAAAAAATAAAACACTAAATATTTATTGAATATTTCTTCAGTTTAAGAATGCAGTTGATAAACGGCTATTTGAATCAAAATTTAACGTAGACTTATGTTTATGGTGAAATGTCTTCTTTAAGATGAGTTGCGAGAAATTGTGTCCTGTTCATTATCACAAGACAAATACTGTAAAGGTTCAAGTACTTATCTTGAGGTTTTTCTTGTTTTATTCTTAAGGGTCCAGATTACAGTTACTACGTGGACCTATAGATTATTCCCAAGACTTTAGACTAGACAAACCGTGTAACAGGAACTCCTATAACAATCGAGTCAAGATTCACGCCATGAGGTCTAGCTGATTAATTAATTGACTATGAATGTCTCATTAGAAGCAGCATGAAGAATATTGGTATCGGAGCTCTTTATTTGTTTATCGGAGTATCGTTTTTGTCAAACCTGTCGTATGACAAAAACGACACCGGTATTTTGATCGATTGCTTATTAACATTACACTTACAAGCAACATGAGGGATACTGACGGCAGACGTAATTCTGAACCACAATCAAGTTGTGTCGTATCTGTGTTACCTAACTCGTCTGTTATCTTAAATATCAATTTAATCGCGAATCTAAAATATAACTTAATTCCAGTCACAGATAAAACAAATAAAGTAGTCATACAAAAAATGTCAGTATGCAGTCAATTACTTTTCAAAGCATCATTTATTGTTTCTCTAAAAAAGAGGATATTCTCTACTAAATCTCTGCCCCTCAACACGGATACCAATAACTTCTATAAATTTCAAAGATTCTTCTTACCCGGTTCTCGAATGGAACGAGTTAATCCACAATGAAGTAAACATCGACCAGATAGCATCGGGATCTAACCCTAAAGATCATACAGACATGCAAGTATCTCCCCCGCAGCATTCAAAGCCATCACACTCTTGCATCTTTCAATTACCGTAATCTTTCTATTACCGCAACTTTTCTACTACCTAACCTTTCTATATATCTATTTATTACACTTGTAACGATTTCCCTAATTTGTGTGACCACGTTTCATTTTGTTAGAAAAGATTTAGAAACTTAACTATAAAGTAAAAAAAGAAACCCCTCCAGATGTTAGTTAAGGGAAGGTTCGTGAATAGTCCATGTTACAAAGTGACGAGGACCACGTCCGAGCTAGAATCTATATCTAACATCTCCACCATCCTAACATGGGGAATTGGTGCCTCAACAACATCAATTGGAGCTTCAACTTGCATCAGCATAACTACACGTTTGATAAGAGTGACACCAGATAAGGTATCCTACGATCCTAATTTCAACACCGTATTAGTATTAGGCTTTTAGATTGGAAAAATCTGACGTGCATCACTGTTGAAACACAATGATCTTTGGAGAGAAGAGTACCGAAATCGCTGCTCTACTGTTACGAATCTGTTTCTCTGTCAACCTGACTACTACAGTTGTGAGGTTTAGTCTTACTTTTATCAATTTAAATAACTCTATAGTTTTTTTTAAGGAGCCAGACACTCACTGAAGAAGGATTGAGAACTATCTTTTTTGTTTATCAAGAGTATTTAATATTACGTTTCGCAATATTAATAAAATAACAACTTTAAGAAACTCCAAAATAACATCTCCCAATTTAAAAGGTAAAACAAAGATAAGTATTTTTATTAGTTTGAGGTTAACACAGTTACTAATAACTTAACAGAAATGGGAAGAAAATGTAAGCTCCATTTAGGAAATTCGGGCTGCTAAAAAATCTATCTTAAGTCTACATTCCTACGACTTTAAGTTAAGCTTTAACGATAGCTGGCGTAAATGTCATTCTAGAAAGAGAATTATAATCCCTAATATCAATTGTTCCTCACGGCACCGTAAGAGTGTATAAGAAATACGATCCTTCTGATTAAATACGAAATGCAATGCTTTTCAATTCTTGCCTATTTGTGGAAAATATTTCAGGAAAAGAATTTGGATATGCTAGAAGAAGTACAAGCGACAGAACCGAATAAATTCCATCACCAAGAGTAGAGTTAAAAAAAGTGAATCGGTCAATATTGCACGGAATTTTACGTCAATTTATGATTGTGATCATCTTTTTCTTAGTCTTGATTTCGGTGAGATTAAGAAAAGGTCGAATCTGCCGTACTTCTTTGATATTGTACGTACTTATATAACTCGGGGCATTTTTTTTCAAAATATTTATTTTACCCTCATTCTAATACATCTTTGTATGAAACGAGAATTGTGTGGATAAATAGAACTTGTTCTACGTTAGTTGTTTCTTCTATGTAACACTAGACATGTTTTTGATTGTGTTTATAGAATTTGTGAATTTTATGCGTTTCATGTGAGAGGGAATTTGAAAGTAATGAATAATGTGCTTGAAGCTTTAGTTTGAAAATTATAAACAAAAGGTGTTTAGAAAATTATCAACAATAATTTAAGCCCCATAAAATTGATAAAAAAAACTTTTTATATTTAATAAAAGTAGTATCTTAATGGGCAATAACGATACTATGATAATAATGAATATGACAGTAATAACGATAATAATGATTTTATCAAACAACACACGCAATAGTTGAGATGTTTAATAAAAGATCAGTTGCTTGTTGCAAATTCTTAAGTCTATATACTTAGAGAACTGGCAACTATTTGAAGGAATTTTATTTATTCAGCTCTTCGCCGATTGAGCCGTAGCATATGAAGGTCATATAAAAATTGGTACAGAGTGAAACAAAATATTACATTGCTATTTAAAATATGAATAACTTTTATAAAAATTAATTAGCTACCAAAGGGTTTTTTGTTTTTGTACAACCACAAAATATCATTCCCGACCACTTTTCAAAACGAAGACTTAAATGCACGTGATTCAATTTAATTTTGTTTTTTTTCTACAAATCTGAAATAGTTAATTCAAGTTTGAATTGCAATCGCCTTATTGATGCAATAGTGTTAAGAATGGTTCATGCAATAAATATCCGTTAATTAAAACAACAACAAAAAATTCTATTAAAATATCTTCTATATGATAGTTGTTTGAATAATTTTCTTTAAGAAACTATCTAAGTAAATTAAGAGATACCGATACCCACAAATGAGAATTGTGACTGTTTATTATTGTCGCACTGAGAAGAAAAACCAAGGCGATTGGCGACGACCTTATCATTTTGAACCTCGATCAAGTGATAAGGATGACACCTGACCTGGCACCTTTCCCCTCCACTTATCGAAACCACGTCAATGCGAAGACTTAGGACATAGACCAGATTTGACATACATCAGCCCGGATACACGGTATGTCTTTCTGCCCCATGAGAAGACTGCTTCTATTTAACAACAAGAAAAAACAAACAATGATTGATTCCTTTCGAAAGAATGATTTACTATGAGGAAATAGCGATTGGTTATTAATTTTTAGTCGTGTTTCATAAGTAGTTTTTTAGTTTTTTGCGAGAGATTTTGCAGTTTGAAATATTCCTTAAAACACATGTAGTTGGGGTTTATTCCATATATATATATATATATATATATATATATATATATATAGTATATCAGATACTAATGTAATGATTTTATGATTGATTGGATGAATTAGTTTATGATTTGATACTTTATGAATTATAAAGTTGATGTTTTATTTATTTATATATATATATATAATTACAATATGACTACTGAGCTCCTATTGAGTGTTACAAAATTATACAGTTTGCAATAAAAATATTTTTGTCACATGGTTTTTTTCAGGGATATCACAATGAACCCCACTTCTACAAATAGAGATCTGGCGCCGAAAGCATGTTTCTCTATTAACAGCCTCAATGAAATGCCGAACAAAGAGCCACCCAACATATCTGTCTCCACGAGTAAAGATTTTTGAAACGATATTTTCTTTCGATTTTTTTTGATGAATATGCTACGTTTTTGTGTCAAATTAAATCTAATGAATACGTCAAAATGATTTAAACGTCATATATATATATATATATATATATATATATATATATATATATATATATATATACACGATGTAATTATTTTATTTTGAAAAAATACATCATTGCTTTTCTAATTGGCTAAGGAAGTGTTTGACAAGCTGTAAAACAGCTTATAGCAACACGTGCCGAATGAAATCTGACATTATCTTTCTGAAAAATAAGGGCAGGGTACTGCAAAAGGAACGGTAGTAAAACAGGTCTCAGAATGTCGTCGACGTACCGCTGTGCTGTAATAAAACTTACGTTTTCAATAGCCTCGTTCTGCTTTTAAGAGCATTGTTAATAAACAATCAATACATGCGACGATAGTGTGCTAGTATTCATGGTGAAATAATACACATTCAAAGCTGGAAATTGAACTTATATGAGTTACTCAATGATAAAATAAAAGCAGATATTTTAACCTAGGACCTATTTTAATTTAAACCTATTTAATTTATTAATTGAGGCTTTGACGTTCAAAAGAGAGCATTAGGTTCTGAAATCTTATGATGTACATATACACTGCTGTGCAAAAATTAAGTACGAAATCAAAAATCTTACGCATCAGCGGAATGATATGCAGCTAGACTTAATGCGTGAGTGTCGGAGTGGGAGGGGTACGATGGAGGAGTAGGCTCAGCATACTGGTATACGATTGTATGATGCATATCGGTTTAAACGACTTCCTCAGTGTGAAATGTCGAACAATCAATCTGTTAAACAACATCTGGAGGATTTTACCCGAGGTCAATTCATTGGAAAAATAGAGGAAGGTCGAAGTATGACAAGTGGAGCTGCGGAGTTCGAGATTGCTCACAGCATCGTTTCAAGACTTTGTAGAGAATTTCAAACTACACGAAAAACTATCAAATTTTTCAGCAGTTGTAGTCCACGAGCAACCACGCCAGCGGACAACATGTATATTGCATATAGGAACAGGCAGCAAACAGAGGGAAAAAATCGCTAGACACATGGCACAAGCGATTGGATAATCGATATCACGTTTTACAGTGGCTAGGAGACTGCACAGTGGTGGTCTATTTGCATGACGACTTGTACGGTGTGTACCTTTAATGCCTGCTCATTGGAGAAGGCGTTCTCTGTGGTGCCGTAAACACCAGAATTTGACAGATAATCAATGGAGTCGAGTACACTCTACGGATGAGAGCAAGTTCAGTCTGAGTAGCTATTCTGGATGAATACACATCTGAACCGAGCGGGTAACTCACACTAACCCATCCACCATCATCGAAACAGACTGGTTTGGAGGTTGTGGTGTTCTCGTTTCTAGAGACATCATGTTTGGCTGCCATACCGACTTTCACATCTTCGAAGGAGGTTCAGTCACTGTGGCTCACTATTGTAACGAGATTCTGCTTCCGTATGTACTTATCACTTGACTGAGGCTCAAAATTACGAGGTCCATCGCCAATAGCTATAGTGTTGCTTCTAGTGCAACGTTAATAAAATTAAACCAAACCTTCCGTATGTGCGTCACTTTAGAGGTGTTATGGGTCCGTAACTCCTTTCATGCCTGACAACGCGCCAGCTCATCGCACAGTAATTGTCGAAGAGCTGTTGGACATTGAGGACATTGAACATATGGATTGGCCGGCAAAGTCTCCGGATCAAATCCCATCTAGCATGCATGAGACTTTTTAGGAAGATGCTTGGTAACACATAACTTACCGCCAGTAATGATTGGCGGTACAAAAAGAATGGCCTCCAATGCCTCAACAACTCTTTGACAACCTCATACTCAGCATAGCCGTACGATCTGAAACCTGCATAGCAATCAGGGGATATCAAATCCTCTATTAAAAGCTGAATGTTTCTGGATGGACACTTGTCACAAGGATGTTTCGGCCTTCAGTTGCACTGTGCTACTTTTTCAATAAAGTTCATCTTTATCTTTTAATTTCTTTTTTGGTAAGTTTTGCTAACATTACTCATGTTCTTATATCTTGGGGATCTTATGGTGTTATTTGTGTTGATTTGGAAAGATTTGAGCAACAGTATATTGAAAAAACCTTCTCGTCCTTAATTTTTGCACACCAGTGTACATTGTCTAAATTTCATTAAAATATTTATGAATGTAATTTCTTAAGAAATCGATAACATATTGCAACAAAGGGAAATAATGTGCAACATATAACTAAACTAAAATGTTTAATAAAGAACTTTTCTCTATCCTTGAATTCAAATAATAAAAATTATTACGAAAGAAATTAATTAACTATCATAATTTAAATGCTGACTTCTTTTAAAATTTCTCACTTTTAATATATATAAATGAATGAATAATTCCTAGCTTTGAAATTAATATTTATGTTTACTTTTTTTTATTGTCAGCTATTGAATTAGAGTTATATAGTCCTCCTTCAGAATACGATCCGGACATGTTGGTAATGTATAAACAACTATCTTTGCATTCTCCGTACGCTTTATCGAACCCATTCAACGAGGGTATACTTCTACGTTCTGAGCAGAGTTACAAGATTTACGTTAAGCAGGTTTGTCGAGTTCTGTAATTTGTAGTGAGAAAAAACATGAATTTACTTTTCAAAAATAAGATATATTTTTAAGTTAAATTATTATTTTTATATAAGATTATATAAGATTTATACAAGATCATATAAGATTTATACAAGATCATATAAGATTTATACAAGATCATATATAATATTTTTTAAAAGTAAATGACTATATTTATAAGGTTAAACTATGTTGAATGATAATGCTTATGTCTCATTCCTTTCTTTGGTGAAAGTTCAATTTTCCCCACCCCCAATGCTTCGAAGAATTTGTTCCTCAGTCTCACGGATAACGCTTGAGTCTTTTCTTATATTATCAATAAGCGTTATATGACATTGGAAAAGTATTTAATAAAACATGTAATACAGTAAAAACATATTATTGTTTATTTATATAATCAAAAGCTATTAATTATGGAATGACAATGTAAAATGTATGTTTTTAATCTACTTTTTTTCCCAAGATCATCGAAAACACAAATTTCTTTCCTCAAGTACATGGAAAGTATTCTTAAGATCTTGGAAATGTTTTTGTGAATTAAATATATATCCTAGATTGTATTGAGACGAGCTTTAAGAGAGTTGATCATTTAATTTTTCAAAACAACAACAACGGCATCGATCATAAGAAATAAATAGCATTTTTTAAAAGAAATAAATTTAAAATCCTTAAAAAATTGATTCTTACGCCATTAAAATAGTTTAAAATAAATCATTCTTCCTATAAGTCAAAACGATTATTTCTGTATAATCCGTAATAAGTAAGAAATGTGTTAAATATTACATAAAATAACTATACTGCACATTCAGCCTAGGCCAAAACTATTAGACACTCTATAAAAATGCAATTATGTTGAAATAGTTATGCTATAAGCCCCAGGGGCCACTTCACCGACTCCTGAGATAAACAAAAATCAAGCTTTATGTCATTGAATATTAAATATATTTTAATAAATAGTTTTAATATTCGCTGTATCATACACCTTTAGTTTTAATTAATTCTACAAGCAACAATTCTACTCGGCATACTATCCATTAGTTTTCGATTACCTTGAATATTTATGGCATTCGAAACTCGTTCAAGAGAATTTTTAAGAAACTCTGAATGTTATTAAGTGTTGGCATAGCTTACGCTTTTAATAACCTTATGTATTTTCACTCAAATTAAAATCTGGGAACTGTAGTTTAAAACGTCAATATTATATTTGAGAATTAACTGCATTAATGATACTGATTTGTGGTATGGTGCATTATCTTAATAAAATTTGATGTCATACATCGTTATGCCCCGTATAATTTACTAAAAGATGGTTCTAGGATGGTTTCAGAAACATTAATGTATTTTTTGGCTATTTCAAAAAACCTTGGACATATGTGCGCTTCGACTTTAAGTTTGTGATTTAAGATGAAAGATGAGTTAGGTTATAGGAAGGCTCAACTTTGCTAAAAAATTCCAAGAGATAATTCCTTGTACCATGACAGATCTAGCTCCATACTTTACAACAAGAATCAAGCAATCAATATGGAATGATTCTTCTGGACGTCGACAAATATAAATTATTTCTGCGATGGGAAATAAAGTGAAATACAATTAAGATCAAATTAGATTTTCCCAGATATCAAAGTTCCAGTTTTGAATCTCTCTTCTGGACTATATAGTTTTTTATGCATTGATATAATTAAGGATGGGTTTATGTTTTACAAGTTCGTAGAAACGTAATCTGTGAAGTTTCTGACGAAACGTTCAACTTGAAACGGGGATGTTCTCGACTGATGCTCAAATCTGCTTTTACTTACTTCCTTTCAATCTACTTTTACTTGCTTCCTTTCAAATCTGCTATTAGTTGTGTAATTACATTTTTGGCATGTAATTCATGTTATTTTCTTCTAATTCCTGTCTCACGACTTCTTTTTTTGACCAAAGCCTTTGCATTTAGAAATAAAACGTTTTTTTTTATATACCTGGCCATTATTTCAGACACAATTTCATTAGTCACACTCACAATTTCGGCTGATTTTACATTGAAGTCTATACAAGGCGAGCACTAATAAGCCCGCTTTCCTGAAATTCGCTGAGATCTGATATTTTAAAATAATATTACAAAAATGGTATCTTATCAGTAAGTTTACACTTAAAGCATACAGTTCACTTTCTACTCTATTCATATTTATACCAAATAGCGAATACTACGTTATATTAAAAATTTGAATACATTATTTGTATGCTCTTTTTCTTAAGTAAGTAATTCCATCATATTGCCAAAATTTGTACGCGTAATTTTAAGTTCATAAAAGAATGAAATTTTATTTGTTCCTTTTATATGTATTAAATGGTACTTATAATTTTAAATAGAATGAAATGTTGCTTAAAATGATTTTCGCAATACTATTATGAATTAATTATTTTTTGAAATATTCTGTTCCGTTAAAAAAAAAACAAATGTTAAATACATGATATATTTTTGTTTCGTTGGGGTGCTGTACAGGCAGTTCTTGAATATATTTTACTGCATTATACAGTTTTTAATTTTAAGTTTAGAGAATTAATAAATGAAATTTTGCGTCTCGAATATTTTAGATATAGTTTTCGGAGATCAGGGACACATTAAGATGGAAAAGATTTGGATTCAGAAGTAATGAATAATTTGGTTGAGAAATAATTTATAAAACGAATTACTTGAACAGGTTTGATTAGCAAAGTTAAAGAGATTTTATACACTCGGATTAATGATTCTTCAAGCATAAATTATTATTTTTTTTTTGCGGTGAAAATGCTATAAATGGTTAGATTTTATGTTATAAATGTTAGATATTGTTTACTAATAATCTTTTATCTATTTCAAAATCGCTTCTACTATCAATTTTTTTCTTTCAAATTTCTTTACATAAATTTGCTTCCTACAAGCCACCTTCTATTTTACTCGAAAAATTTAAAAGGTATAATTATTCATCTCTAGGATAGATTTATTATTACTTACGTAGACAAAGTATTTAATAATAATAATATTAAATGTAAAAAAAATTATACCTTAATTTAACTAATAAACATCTTGTGAAAATAATTCTTTTAGAGTTGTGAGCAATAGAGTCAGAAAAAATTTTCGACTAGAATTATAGCATTTTTAGGATATAAGTGTTAATACTAATACTGTTATATCCCTAAAAATTTTTTAACATTAAAATTTGATAAAAACCTATAAAATTTTGAACAATAACAAATGGTTTGAATACATATAATACTCATACTGGAAAAATTTTACAAAATATTTTAAATACATCGAAGAGTACTGCCAGCGTTAAAAATAGTTCTGTTTTGTATGATAATAAAAAATACGTTTGTGCTATTTATAGCTATGATTTTAAAGGTCTTTTGAATTCTATTAACATAGAGGACCTTATTATAAAATTTAATAAGAGATTTATGAGAAATTTAATATTGATAAGGTTATTGCATATGAAAAATTTAATTACTTAGTTATCTTAATCTTAAAGTAATATTATATATATATTTTATAATAAAACTTATAAGCAAATTAAAAGTTTACTACAAAGTGATTCTGTAGCTAATTGTTTAGCCATTAATTATTTATACTTATTATTTTTACCAATAATTATTTATAATTATTTATTTATAATAATTATAAAGATGCTAAGCATTTCATATCTTCTCATCCAGAGTATTTGAATTTAGGCATTTTTTGGAAAAAAAATTGAAAGACAAGAAAATTTCCTGCAGAGGCACTTTATCTCTTTCGGATTAATAAAGTATCTTTATTTTGAAGTTCTGAAAGTCTTAATATTTTGAGAAATATAATTTATAGTCAAATATTGCATAATATCAGACTTGTATCTAAGATACAAAATGTAAACATTAACCTGGATAAATTTAAGAAAAATTGTTTGGATGTAGAATTTCCTTTGAATTTTGTTAAGAATAATTTAAAATATAATAATAATTATTTACAGTTTTTTTTTCTAAGCAATAATTTCTAAATAATAATTATAATTTTTAGTTCTTTTCCTATTTTTCCTTCATTTTTAAAATCTGTAAATTTCCTTTGTAATAGTACTATTCTCCCTGAGAGGAGGCATTGCTGCATTTTTGGTTTTAACACGGAGTGAAAATCTTGGCAAATATGTATTTTGTTATTGTAAGGTGACTGTCTCATACGAATTTTTAAATGTCTCTTAATCTGTTAATGGTTAAATTTTGGATTGTTCTTTCTCTGTTTTCATTGATTAAAGTTTGAATATATCTCTTGATTCATATATATATATATATATATATATATATGGTTTCTTAGAATGCAATGTGGGCATTCTTACATTTTGTTTTGTTTGAACTGTATAGAATTTCTATATTTTTATACATTTTCCTATAGGGAATGTTGGGTCTGCAAAAGATGTTGAACCATATAATCCATGATAAGTTAGAAACAGAATTTATAAATGTTACATTTCATTTTCTTTTGTTTGTTTTTTTCCATCATTTTCATTGTTTTCATGCCTAGGTTTGTACTTACTCATATTTTGAAGGTTTTGCTATTTTTGTCATGTTTCCTTTAATGTAATTGTTCTCTTTCTTACTTTTTCTAGTGGGGTAATTTTACTTTTTCTAGATTTTTGCGATGAAAAAAATTATTCTTTCTTTTACTTTTTTCTAGAATCTAAAAAATTTATATATATATTTTCATTGAAAATTTAAGGAATTCCGTGCAGTTTTATTTATTATTTCCTTAATGTTTCTGTAATATTTTTAGTTTATATAAATTAATTTGCTACGTCAGAGAAATATAATTTTTATCATATATATATATATATATATATATATATGAACACACACACACACACACATGTGTGTGTGTGTGTGTTGTAACAGAGTTTTCAGAGGAATAGTAGTCATCTTTAAACTAGAAGGCTCCACACCTCTGCATAGTATTCCTTTAACGCAAGCTTTTCATTTATTGT